>VOPJ01014829.1:0-25362 GCA_014673585.1 Semibalanus balanoides | reverse complement strand
ATATTATAATAATATTATATATAAGTTTCGTCGAACAGCACAAAACGTTTTGCATTTCTAATATTTGTGTTAAGGCTTTCAACATTTCTAATGATGTTCTTGTTTTCTTCATTATGAAGAGCTTGTAACTAAAAATATCTGTTTTGTGCCAGTTGGGTCCCAGCCAGTTATTGGAAGGCAACTAACTCCGTGTGTTGTTTGATCAAACATGATGAGAGGGAATTGCATTTTGCTGCCAGCTGATCCTGCGATGGGTGGAAGTTGCGCAATTGCATGCTGGACGGTACACGATGCTGCTTCAAAGAAAGCTTGCGTTATTTGTTCTCATTTTAGCCCAGTAGCCACTGGGCCTCTTGGCCACCTTCGATTGGCTGGGGGCGGGGGATGGGTATTTCACCCCTCCCTTTGGTTATTCGGCAATATAATCAGAGCAAAATATATGATATATATATATATATATATATATATATATATTATTTCTGTTCCTTTTCTCCCTCTATGTGAGAGCAGCTTTATATTCCACTGTACTTATACTTGATATCACTGGCGGATCTAGAACGGCAGTTCGTGGCAGTTTAGGGCATCACCCTAAAAAAAGTTTCACAAAATTCCACAAACTCATCAGATTTCGCTCTCTTTTGCATCGCTGGTTGTTTAAAAAAAAAAAAACTTCCTCTGGTAAAAGTTGCGTAGATGTCCTACCTACATAAAAACATGTGTACATTTGAGCCGATTTCAGGCAGTTGAGCCGAGGGGATTGGCCCCTGATACCCCCCCCCCCCACTCACACACACCTGGATCCTCCAGTGCTTGATATGCATCTCAGACGCATGCGCACACATAACATTCTTTTGTCACACGCTCTGCATGTGCCTGTGACTGTACAGCAACTTTCTCTATTCGCAACACGGGCCAGTGGCGGCGCCATTGCTGGAAATGACGCCACCCTGTGTCGGCAGCACTGAGATCAATATTGCAGAGCAGGAGCCGGGTGGCGGCGGCGTCACACTCGCCCAGCCCCCTGCATTGCTCCTGACCGACGACGCCGGCGGCCAGTGGGCGTCACCGACCTGCAGCATCGTCCGCAGCTGAAGACGGCCAGTGGGCGTCACGACCTTGCAGCATCGCCGCAGCTGAAGACGCCAGTGGGCCGTCACCGACCTGCAGCATCGTCCCGCAGCTGAAGACGACGCCGGCGGCCCAGTGGGCGTCACCGACCTGCAGCATCGTCCGCAGCTGACGACGACGCCGGCGGCCAGTGGCGTCACCGACCTTGCAGCTATCGTCCCGCAGCTGAAGACACGCCGCGGCTCAGTGGTCGTAGCGGTCAACCGACCTGCGAGCATCGTCCCGCAGCTGAAGACGACGCCGCGCCAGTGGGCGTCACCGACCTGCAGCATCGTCCGCAGCTGAAGACGGCCAGTGGTGGCCGTCACCGACCTGCAGCATCGTCCGCAGCTGAAGACGACGCCGGCGGCCAGTGGGCGTCACCGACCTGCAGCATCGAGGGAGTCACCGTCCTGCAGCATCGTGGGCGTCACCGTCCTGCAGCATCGTCCGCAGCTGCCAGTGGGCGTCACCGGCGGCCAGTGGGCGTCACCGACCTGCAGCATCGTTTGCAGCTGAACACGACGCCGGCGGTCAGTGGGCGTCACCGACCTGCAGCATCGTCCGCAGCTGAAGACGACGCCGGCGGCCAGTGGGCGTCACCGACCTGCAGCATCGTCCGCAGCTGAAGACGGCCAGGTCGGCCACTGGTGAATTACAGCAGGTAACGCCTGGTCACTTAACCAGGTAACGCCCGGTCACTTAACTAGGTAACGCCCGGTCACTTAACCAGGTAACGCCTGGTCACTTAACCAGGTATCCCCCGGTCACTTACCCCAGGTAGCACCCGGTCACTTAGCCAGGTAACAACCGGTCACTGAGCCAGGTAACGCCCGGTCACTGAGCCAGGTAACGCTCGGTCACTTAACCAGGTAACGCCCAGTCACTTAACCAGGTAATGCCTGTTCACTTAACCAGGTTACGCCCGGTCACTGAGCCAGGTAACGCCCGGTCACTAACCCCAGGTCAAGTCTGGTCACTTATCCCATGTAAGCCCAGCCACTTACCCTATGTAAAGCCCGGCCACTTACCCCAAATAACGCCCGGTCACTTACCCCAGGTAACACCTGTTCACTTACCCCAGGTCAATTCTGTTTACTTACCCCAGGTAGCGCCCGGTCACTTACCCCAGGTAGCGCCCGGTCACTTGCCGCAGGTGACGCCACATGACCCGCCGCTGGGCTGATCAGTAATCAGCTGCTCGTCTTGTGATGTGTACACTGTGCAGTCGGTCTATTATGTATCTTCCCTTTTTCAGTTTCTAAAACTAATTTAGTTTCACTTCTGTGTACATGAAGGACTGATTTAGGGGAACATGTGGTATCTTCCTAGGAAGATACCACATGTTCCGTGTATCAATCCTTGAGGTACACATAAGTGAAATTAGATGAGTCTTAGAAACTAAAAAAGGGAAGATACATAATAGACCGACTGTACATACCACGGCGACCCAGTGTAACGCTGACCAGCGGAGATACATATCATGTGTGACGGGGGCAGACGTGTGGTGGCTGGCAGAGAGAGGTCGGCGGGACTCAGTGTAACGCTGACCAGCGGAGATACATATCATGTGTGACGGGGGCAGACGTGTGGTGGTTGGTAGAGAGAGGTCGGCGGGACTCAGTGTAACGCTGACCAGCGGAGATACATATCATGTGTGACGGGGCAGACGTGTGGTGGCTGGTAGAGAGAGGTCGGCGGGACCCAGTGTAAACGCCTGACCAGCGGAGATAACAATATCATGTGTGGACGGGGGCAGACGTGTGGCTGGCTGCCAGAGAGAGCTCGGAGGCACGGGTAAACGCTATCCAGCGGGAGATACATATCATGTGGTGACGGGGGCAGATCGTGTGGTGGCTGGTAGAGAGAGGTCGGCCGGGACTCAGTGTAACCAAGTGTAACGCTGGCAGCGGAATACATCTCATGTGTGTACAGGGCAGACGTGTGGTGGCTGGCAGAGAGAGGTCGGCAGGCACGGGGCACGGGAGAAGCCGCCTCCTGCACGTGTCGGATGCCCGGCTCGGGTATTTATCCTCATCCCCTGTCCCGACTCGGTCAGAACCGGGATAATGGCCCGCCGCCACTGAGAGCCGCCGAAACCGGGCCTTTGTCCCGAGCGGGAGGCCCGGAGCTTCGCCAGAAAGGGGCTATTGTGAAAAGCCCACAAGAAAGCATCACAAGAGAGAAAACATCTGGGAACTTCGCACCCTCACTCATATCTATAACCTAACCCAAGTAGGCTCTTATCCAACCGGAGTGGAGTATGGGGAGGAAACAGCATTCGTTATTTTTATAGCCGGAGTTTTGAGTTTCACTTACAAATTGTTGTCATATGCGGCATATGAAGAGTTCAAGTTGTAGGGTAATAGCAGATATGTTGTGCGGCACAGCCTACCAACTGGGCGGCAGCGGACATGTTGAGCAGCACCTGCACAACACACCAACAGGGTGGCAGAGGACATGTTGAGCGGCACAGCCTACCAACAGGGTGGCATAGGACATGCTGAGCGGCACACGCCGCCGGCACAGCCTACCAGCAGGGCGGCTGTGGACATGTTGAGCGGCACAGCCTACCAGCAGGGCGGCTGTGGACATGTTGAGCGGCACAGCCTATCAACAGGGCGGCGGCGGAAATGTTGTGCGGCACAGCCTATCAACAGGGCGGCAGCGGGACACAGTGAACGCTACAAACAAAGTAAGTTGGTACAGTGTGGTCACCAGATACTATTCAACGGCAACGCTCGTCGTATCCCTGTACACGGTACTGAAATGCAAACAAAATTAGCGAATTGTTCAGACGTCATGTCTTCCCTCCATCTGTCACAAGCCACGTTTACCAAAATAAACACTCGCCCCAATGTCGCCGCTCGCCAGTCTCAATCGGCCAAGCAGTAAAGATTATCCTACATAAAGCTCCCCATTTCGATGAAATCTTGACAAGAAGAATTACAACAGCCATTCGTTCTTCTTTAGCTCCGATAAAAGTATACTATACGAACAACAAAACCCTAAAAAATACTCGTAAAGATCAGCGGAGGCTTCTCAGCATTGCTCCTCCGGAATATTGTGCCTCCGGACGTAAAGGCTGCCGCAGTTGTGACTGCAGACTAAGAGGTTAAAAACACGCGAATGGTGGTGACCCCGTTTAATTGCGAGAACTGAAAGTAAAATGTGCTCAATTTAGTTCAATAAATAATACGTTTCTACAGTTTATAAACTTCACGAAGGTTAAGAATCCTAACCGAAGTGCTGTATTACTGTATTACATGCTATGTGATGCTGATGTCATATCTCCTGAATATATTACACTTATGCCACACATATTCTGTATAAACCACTTCCACTTATATACCACACATATTCTGAATATTTTTAACTTATGCACCATAAGTGGAATATATTCAGAATATGTGAGGTCATTTCACACCATGATTGTGTCCCAACTCCCAACCACCACCCATCCGATGCCGCTTTCTTTGAAGCGATTTTAGTGCGCCGGAGTTTTGGGCCGGCTTCCACGCCCGCCACAATCCAGCCACCGGCATCCGTATAACTGTGACAAAGGACCGGCTCCGCAGAGGACCATCCATCTTATTTCGCCGGCCGCAAAAAGGCGCCCGGCCACGACGGTGGCAATGTCACGGCAGGCCGATTCTGTCAGCGCCGGCCGCGGTCCCGGACCCGGCGGGACGGCGCTGCTGCTGCTGAGACGGGGACCCAGCCTTCAGCTGACCCCCGGTCCCGACCTCAGAAGGAGACGGGAGCTGACCCACCCAGGTCTTCCTTCGGCCTTCAGCAGGAGGACGGGTGAGGCCCATGCCTTCAGCATTGACCCGCCCCGGGTTCCCGGACCTCAGAAAGGAGAACGGGAGCTGACCACCTTCCCGCCTCAGCAGGAGACCGGGGACCCCAGCCTTTCAGCTGATCCCCGGTCCGACCTAGTAGGTACGGGGATGCCTGGACCACTGCACCACCCGGTCCCCGACCCTCAGTTAGGAGAACGGAGCTGCAATCAACCTCACGGTCACGACCCTCAGCGCAGGAGCACGGAGCTGATAACCGGTCCCGACCTCAGGTCAGCGCACGCACGCGCGGAGCTGATCACCGGTTCGACTCAGCAGGAGAACGGAGCTGACCACCTCGGTCGTTCGACCTCAGCAGGAGACGGGAGTCTTGATCATCCACCGGTCCCGAACCTCAGCAGGGAGACGGGGAGCTTGCACCTCACCGGGCCCCGACCTCAGTAGGAGGACGGGAAGCTGATCAACCGGTTCCCCGATCTCAGCAGGAGAACGGGAGCTGATCACCGGTCCTGACCTTAGCTGACAGGAGAAACGGGAATGCTTGACCACCCGATCCCGACTTCAGCAGGGAGACGGGAAGGCTCAGCCTTTCACGCTGACCCCCCCGTGTTCTGGACCTCAGAAGGAGACGGGATGAATCACCCTGGTCCCGACTTCAGATCTAGAAGACGGGAGCTGATCATTCTCTTAGGTCCCGACCTAGCAGGATACGGAGCTGGACACCGGTCGCTGTACACTTCAGGCAGAGCACGGAGAGGCTTGGACTCCACCAGATCCACCGCCCTCAAGGAATCCGGGAGCTGAAACACGCGGTCCCGACCTCAGCAGGAGACGGGAGCTGACCACCGGTCCCGACCTCAGCAGGAGACGGGAGCTTACCACCGGTCCCGACCTCAGCAGGAGACGGGAGCTGACCACCGGTCCCGACCTCAGCAGGAGACGGGAGCTGACCACCGATCCCGACCTCAGCAGGAGACGGGAGCTCAGCCTTCAGCTGACCCCCGGTTCTGACCTCAGCAGGAGACGGGAGCTGATCACCGGTCCCGACTTCAGTAGAAGACGGGAGCTGATCACCGGTCCCGACCCTCAAGCATAGGAGAACGGGAAGCTGACCACCCGTCCCGACCTCAGCAGGAGACGGAGGGCTGTTCGAACCGGGTCCCGACCCAGCAGAGACGGAGCTGACCACCCGGTTCCCGACCACAGCAGGAGACGGGAAGCTGCACCACCGGTCCGACCCAGCAGAAGAGGGAGCTGACCACCCGATCCCGACCTTCAGCAGGAGACGGAACTGACCACCGATGCGCGAACCTCCAAGCTAGCTACGTACGGGAGCTTAACCACCGGTCCGACCCTCAGCAAGGCACGGCACGGGAGTCTGACCCAACTCGATCCCGCACCTCAGCAGGAGGAAGGAGAGCTCTGACCAGCCGGTCGAGCCTCAGAGGAGCGGGAAGCTGAGTTACCTGGTCCGACTCAGCAGGAGATCGAGAGCTGATCACCTGGTCCCATCCTCAGGCAGGAGACGCGGAGCTGACCACCGGTCCCGACCTCAGCAGGAGACGGGAGCTTACCACCGGTCCCACCTCAGCCAGGAGAGGGAGCTGACACCGGTTCCCGAACCTGCAGTAGGTAAGAACGGGAACGCTTGGATTACCGGTCCCGACCTACAGCCAGGCGAGACGAGAGCTGATCACCGGTCCCGTGCCTCAGGAAACAGGAGGACGGGAGTGACCACCGGTCCCTCGATCTCAGCAGGAGACGGGAGCGGTTTCCACCTCTTAAGGTCCCCGACTCAGCAGGAGACGGGAGCTAGAACCGCGGTCCCGACTTCAGTTGGAGGAGACGGGTGCTGATTATTTGGTTTCCCGACCTCAGCAAGGAGACGTAGAGCTGACTCCCACCGGTCCCGACCTTCAAGCAGGGAGACGGGGAGCATGGGGATTCACCGGTCCCGACCTCCAGTAGGCGAGACGGGTAGCTGAACCATGCCGGTCCCAACCTCCAGGCAGCGAGCGAGTGAGTAAACAGGGAGCTTGTATTACCAGGTTTCCCGCACCTCAGCTGGGAGAACGGGGAGCTGGATAACGGTCCGACTCAGGTAGAGACGGGGCAGCTGACCCATGCCCCGACCCACTAACAGGCAGCGAGAGGGAGCCGTGACCACCAGGTACACCGACCCTCAGTAGGAGCGAACGGGAGGGGCCAGCGCTCCAACCTCAGAGGACGACGGGGATAATGATTACCTGGACTATCTTCCGAACTTCAGGAAGAAGACGAGAAGCTGACCACCGGTCCCGCGAACCTCAGCCAGGACAGGAGACGGGGCTTACCACCGTCCCGACCTCAGCAGGAGACGGGAGCTGGACCACCGGTTCCCGACCTCAGCAGGAGACTGGCGATGCATGACTATACCCCCCTGTCCCGAACACTACAGCAGGATATATCCGGGTAGCGATCCAACCCGAAGTCCCGACCTCAGCAGGAGACGGAAGCGACCACCCGGGTGGCTCTCGCGACCTCAGTAAGAGGGAAGCTTGTGATACTGCACGGTTCCCGACCGTCATTCAGGATAACGTGGATCTTAGATCACCGGGGCCTTGAGCCCTCTCAAGCAGGATTACGGGAGCCTTGATCATCCCGGCTCCTGACCTCAGACAGGAGACAGGGAGCTTCAGCCTTCCAGACGTGAAGCCGCCCGGCGTTCCAGCGATGTCAAGCCAGCGTTCCCGGAATTTCTCAGAGCTATAGATCGCTGCCCTGACTTGCTGTCTTGAGCTCAATTGCGGGCCCCACATTTACAATGGCATCTTTCCATCAGTGGCGCACCACTGACGGATGAGGATGGATCTAGAACGGCGAGTAGTTTGCTTAGGGGCCAACCCCCCAAAAAGACATAATAGTACACAATGGAATGTTGCCGTCTGTTTTGTAATGTTTGTAAAATAATACAATATGCTGATGAATGTGATACACACCAATTTGTATGAAATATGATAATTCGCGAAATATTCGCATGCATAGTTGATAATGTATGAGATACTTGATGAAACGTCAGATGGCAACAGTGACTCAAGATTCCTGTACTTAATAAAGTTTGTCCATGAAGGAGAAATGACTTTCGTTGTGACGATATCAGTCCATTATAGTCCATTATATATCAGTCCACCAATCAGCATAGATAAACAGCCCATTGATGGTTGTTTGAGCTGAGGATTATCGTCCCGAAACAGTCCAAACCGGAACTCCACGAATGTTAATGATTTGACTTACGTTCAGGATTCTGAGTAAATGCTCTTCAGCTGAAGCGCTATCGTAGTGAAGATTGTCATCTTTTCCTGTAGTAGAGGTAAGCGGCACGCAGGCAGTACCACGCAACTGAGGAATGAGGTCGCTGGGCAAATCCTTGCGAGCATCTATACTTTTGATGCCTGAATGATAATTGAGTGGACTGTTACCTGTGTTTCATGTGTTTTATATCTCATGACTAACTTGTATGATTTTAGGTCATATTTAACAGGGGATGATATAAAATCAGCGAATTTGAATGCTTCAGTGCAAACATGACAGCGTCGGTAAAATGCTGCTTCAACCTGATATTCTGATGCAAGAGAGCGAGCTTTGTCACTGCATGAAGCAGGATAAGTCAGTTACTACGTCCAGCGGACAGACAAAGCCAGTATCCCGCATCGGCGGCGTCCTGACCACTACAGCAAACCAGCTGTCTCGCTCCTTCTGGCTTCATTGACCATTAAAGCAGTAGTGGCGGGTCAGGGCACTTCCCCACTCCCAGAAGTACAGCTTGCCAAGTGGTCGTATCCTCAGACAGGGAGCTCCAGTAGCCATTGTATGTCACAGGGTAAAATGGGCTAGCCGTCGGTGTACAAAGCTGGCGTTTTATTGCGTGCTTCTGTTTACCTTAGCCTGGTTTCAAGCCAGCGTGACCCAATATAGCTGGTCGTGGCTTAACTCGTGGTAAAAGCACTTGACATGCGCCGGTGATCAATGATCAGGCGATGAATCAATTTCTAACACTTCACCGGTTTGCCAGATGCTCTACTGACCGATTGATCCACGCACTTCACCCCAGATAGTCACTACTCACTACTCACTGGCAGATCCAGAACGTGGGCTGCGGACAATTTGGAGCTGGGGCTAAATTTCAACAAGTTTCAACAAATTTGGAAAAATCATATAATTTGGCTTCCTTGTACCCTATTGAACGGCTTAAAACAAACATGCCGTATATAATTTTATTATATTTCCTACTTCATTGAAAAATGTGTCAAATTTCGCCGATTTCAGCCTATTTTGGGGAGGTTAAAGCCCCTGGCGCCGTCCCCCTTGGATCCGCTAGTGACAGTACTCACTAGTCATAATTGAGATGCTCTTACACTGGCCATTCAAAAGTGTGCAAGCCTGCGGGAGAATTGATGCTTCTTTGACCATTCGATCCTATATACTTCACTGGTTGATCTGGTCATCCATCCATGGTCAGGGACAGGGGCGCAGCCAGACCTTTGTCAAGAGGGCACAACACCCCCTCGGCAAAGGCCCTCTAACAAAAATGCGCGAAAACTATCACCCTGGATTTTTGGCCGCTAAATTTTGAAGTTTCTGTAAATAGTCGCAAACAGGAACGTCGCCAATAACTTTTTAGTGTGAAAGTCGGCCGAATGGGGAGGCACCTGCCCCCTGTACCCCCTGGCTGCGCCCCTGGCCAGGGACCATCTTTTCCGACCCATTGCACTGCACCGTATATATAGTATGTTGCAACAGGAACCACCTGTGTAATTTGTGATCCCTGTATGCTTATTGACCGGTTTGCATTGGTGCAACTCAAGGGAGAAAGTCGCCATGGAAATAATTCCACTAGAACAATACAATAACAATGTTATAATAAATGCATATTTATAAACATGTTTGCGATACAAAAGGGCCAGGCAAAAACCAATCGTCGGAAAAAATACAATGTTTTTATTCTGGCAAAAGTCAAAATCATACAATCAAAAACAATTGAAATTAAACACTCAGGAAGCTCCAGCAATCGGGAGACACCAACCAACAGGCTCAGCGATTGGACGAGCCAGCCGGCCGCGCCACCGGCAACATGATTCATTCCTGCAGGGGCTGCAGTGGGCTTCTATTTGTAGCCAACACAGCTGAGTAGACACAAACACCCGTCAGAGGCCAGGCCGACCCGCTCTGAGCGCCGCTCCCCGCCCCAGGGTACCGCGACCCCGCTCTGACTAGGGCAGCGTCGCTCCCCGCTCCAGGGGCACCGCGACCCCGCTCTGACTAGGGCAGCGCCACTCCCCGCTCTCCAGGGGCCCCGCTCTGACTAGGGCAGCGCCGCTCCCCGCCCCAGGGTACCGCGACCCCACTCTGACTAGGGCAGCGCCGCTCCCCGCCCCAGGGGTACCGCGACCCCGCTCTGACTAGGGCAGCGCCGCTCCCCGCCCCAGATGCACCGTGACCCCGCTCTGACTAGGGCAGCGCCGCTCCCCGCTCCAGGGGTACCGCGACCCCGCTCTGACTAGGGAGCGCCGCTCCCCGCCCCAGGGGCGCCGCGACCCCGCTCTGACTCACGCCGATACATCAGTCGGCCGCTCGTCCGTTACACGCCAGCGACAATAAATGTCAACAGTGGCTCTGTAGAGCGACCCATGTGACCTGTAAAACATCCACTGGCCGCTTACAAATCGGAATGGTTAAAGCGTACTTTGCACGCTTTTAGCGGTGGAGATTGAATATATGGCAATCGCCCAGGGAGGTTCAGGCCGGCTGTTTGTTTGTATGGGTTTCAGTTCAGACATTTCGGCATGTAGGCCCCGAACGGCAGGGCCGATTGAACCGCGGGGCGCCGTTCAGCGCGCCGACTTGGCGGGAAGACTGAATTTGTGCGTCTCGGAAGCTGATTATCAGTCATTAGTTGGGCGGTTCGGTGACTGATTGCCAGTCCGCTGGTTGAGCGGCTCGGTGGCTGCTCATCAGTCCGCTAGTTGGATGGCTCGGTGGCTGATTGCGGTCGGTCACCGGCCTGACATCTGACCTCTGTGCGGCTGTGCCGTTTCCCAGTCGGCTGGAAAGATAGCGGAGCTATCCGGAACGACGGAGAGCTCTCAGTGATCGCTCGGGCGGCACAGCCTCCCCGGCAGCTTCAGTAGCCAAACGGCACGAGTTTCAGCCGGCGCTGACCGCCCGGTACAGTGAACAATTGTCCAGACTTGGTGCGGCACCACTCAATTTAAAGGAGACACCGGAACAAAGGAGCCGACCAGTGCCCAGTGCCCACTCCGCGAAACAGTATGGAGCTGAGTGTATTGATTGGACCGGCTGGCCCCGGTGACCCCTAGGCCTGGTAACTTACCAACGCTGGGGGTAACGGTAAACACACTCACAGCTGCGGTGGTGACATATGGCGAATAGATAGCTCCGTGCAAATACAGACGGTCAGCAATACAGCTGCGGCGGGGGAGCAGCGTGGTGGCCAGCGGTGGCCGGCTGTACAGAGTATCACGTGTTCAGGCTCAGCTGCAGCTCTGCTCCACTGCGGTACCGTGTGTGGGACTGGGTACACTGAACAGTAGTGAACAGCCCAGTCCGACCGGCCTCACCCGAGGAGTGGGCTGAGCTGCCGAGGGAGAAACTGGGATGTGAGGTGACATGGCGAGGAGGGTTGTGTGACTTGGAGTGAGAGGAGATATGACGGAGTAATCAGTGATTCTGGCATGAAGCGCTATGAAGCCTATGACACCACACATTCACGTGTGTCAGCCTCCAATATACCTACCCAGCTAACGGTGCTGTCACTGACAGACTTGTAATCACTGGCGGATCCAGGAAGCGGGGCGGCGGGGGCAAAAGCCATTCCACGCTCGACAGGGGTGACAATAGAAATTAGCCCACCCCCCAAATCCGCTGAAACTGGTGATGAAAAATGTGTATTATTGACTGCGAAAATAGCTTCTTGTGGACAAATAAATAGTTATTTTTGCCTTGTTCGTAGTTCCTGTAATTGGTTGCAATTTGGTAGCATACTTATGGGCAGAAAGGTAGCCAGGATTTTCATCAGTTGAGGGGGAGGGCTCGTCGCTGGTAGAATCAAATTCTGCTCCTCAGTCATATGATGTCAACCAGGGGAGGGTCGGGTCGTTAGAGAATCTCATTTCATAAAGTGTGCATTTATTTTCTCAGCGGGGCATGTGTCCCCTTGACTACGTCTCTGCAGTGGGGAGCAGGGAAAGTGGTGCGTTTGGCACTATTTTGATCTGGAGCGATTCATAACAAACGCAGCTTTTGCGCGGTGGCGATACAGTAACCAATGAGGTTTATCCGAAGCCCCCCACCCCCTCCGGTGAACAACTTTCTCGTTGACGGCTGATGGCCTGCTAAAATAACTTTTGTAAATATGCAACTGAATTTGGCCCGAAACCCGTGAAATCCGCCCCTGGGTAGCTGCCACGTGTCGTATTTGTGACGATAACGTATCGGCGTTCATCCTCTGTTTTTGAGTGCGCTAAATACGGCGAGAAATCGTATTTTAGGTATAGGTATAGTTTACAAATTTACACTTAACAAAATATTATTTGCTCACGACCCGAGCCCACCCCGCCGGTTAAGAACCTGGAGGCCCCCAGCAAAATTACCTTCCCCTCCCCCAAAAAATAATAATACAAAGTGAGAGGCTGGATCCGCCAGTGAGTGCTTGTAACGACTCAAACTTTTTTGAGTCGACTCAAGTCTGATTTAGCAGCACAATAACTGACTCGACTTTTAACCCAAGTGAACATTTTTGTTTTAATTGGATCGACTCGAGTCTTGTCTAAGACTATAATGTTTTAAGAAATTTAATCGACTCTACTTCTCTACTCAAAGGTACATTTGAGTCATTCAATTTGACTCATCATCACAAGTTGACTTATTACATTACTCAGGCACGTAGCCAGGATTTTTTCCTGGGGGTCGGCCACGTAAGTAGCAGATCAAATTTCGCTCCGTTTCATCAGCATAAACTTGTCGACCGGGAAGAAGAGAGTTGTGTCATTTTTTGTTCTGTTTGTTAAATTTGTTTGAGTCGACTCAAGTCTGACTACCAGCCAAAGAACTGACGACTCGACTCATGACCCATCCCAAAATATTCGACTCATGAGTCAATTCATGACTCAACTCTGAGTCGGTTACAGGTCGGGTCACTGAGCGTGGTGCTGTACGGCTGTCTAGTGTCTGGTGTCTCTACCTAAGCACTCATCAGGCACGGTCGCGCGGGGCCCTCCGGCCGACGCGACGGCTCGGAAGATGGCGCCACTGAGCCCACTGTCTGCACTCCCTGATTGGCCGCCACGCTCAATACACGCGTACACGCACCCACCCGCCACCTAAGCACCCCTCGGGCATCAGGCAGTACCCCTAAGGCATCAGCCAGGCATCGCACAGTCGGTACAGGAGCCCAGTGGAGGGAGCGGGAGCGCGAGCCGCGACAGCTAGGCCACCGTAGTTCGATGACCGCCGCCGCCACTCCGGCAGCGAGCTGGCTGACACGGTGCGTGGTGCTGCACACATTTATAACAATGCACTTAATAATCACGGGCACGTCAACGTCATTAAAAGCATCAACGTTAAAAAGGGCTAAGTGCGCCCTCCACAGAAAATTGACCGCTGTGCTCGAACCGGCGCATTCCATTAGCCATGTTATGACAGTTCGCCAAGGCCACGTCAGGCCACGAGAGACACCAGACACGTCCGACGGTCAACTGTGCTGGGGGCTGGGACTGACTGCCAGGCAGCTCTACCACCTATTTATTTATTCTCACATATCACCAACGGGTGAAAGCAAGATCAAAACACCCACTGACAGGTGAAGTCAGTGTGTTATTCAGATGTCCGGTCCCATGACATGAGACTGAAGTCATTTCAAATCCCGTGAGACTGTCAGACGTCTAAACATTTCTACACAGCGCCCAGTCAACGATATGGTCAAGACGCCGTCGGAACACAAACAAAAGAAGCAGAGGTCAATGGGAAAGTATACTGAACCGGACAACTTGTGAAAATCTTCCAAGACGCTGGCCGAAGTAAGCCCATTTGTGGTGACAGTCTAACGAACATCGCGCTCCAAATAGCGATTTATTTCTGTCGGCTACTGCGCTGCACCTGAACGTGCAGCAGAGCACCGGAAACGCTCGATATCCGCTCACTAGGGGGCAGCACAGTCGTAGCAGATGCAACGGCCTGACAACCCAAACATTCGCCTGCTGTTTTGAACCACGAGTAGGCAGGGTACCGCAGATGCGTGCCTGGACCTAATGATGGCCAAACCAGTGGACTGATTTAATCGGATTCTCCGGATCGGAATGAAATAAGTTAATTCAAAGGATATAGTTCATTAAAGGGATAGTGCCAACTCGGGAGAATTTCTTAAAAGCAGCTTAACCCGCGCACCACTGGGCCTCTGCATTTCCTTCGCCCGATGGTGGCGGTTGAACACCCTCTACACTCGGCCTCCCACTGACGTAGACCCAAAACAAAAGAGCACTGTTCGACACCGTTATCAAAAAGTCATTTTTCGAAACTATTCAAGATCTTTTTTTCGCGTACGTAAAACCTCAGCTGTCACCACAGGTCATCCCGAAGGTCACATTTCACGTTCTTACGGACTCGCTCCAGACCCCCAAATATCCTCGGAAACTATGCTAGCTAAGACACATAACTTTCAAAAACGACAATCGCAAGCCAATGCAATTTTGCGATCGCACTTATGCTCCTCACAAATTGACCTCCAGCTCAATAGTTCCTAGGCTCTAGAGGTCATTAAATGTAAAAACTCGATTCCTGGCAAAATATATTTTCGTCAATAACCTTCTTACCTAAACAATATAACTCCATTCTGTTTTACCGCCATCCGCTCGGTTTTGTCTTGTTTTCAAGGCGATTTGATATATACAATTTCTTCATTATTTCAGCTCAATTTGAAAAGCAATGACCTCAGGTCAAAGGTCAAGTGGCGACCCAAGTAGGTCATCGTTGCATATCAGTAAGCTGTCTTGAACAAGACCAAACACACCTCGCTGAAGTGCAGCTTCTCTATCTTCATAATGGCATGGAGTTCATGACGAAAAAGGTGTTTGTATCCTCCGGATGACCCTCAGATGACCCGTACATGTTCTCGAGCTACACAGCACTTGATGCATACATAATATCATATTCATTACATCATCACCAGAACGGAAATAGACCTCGATATCGTCGACCAAACAAAGAGCATTTGATTATTCTCCCATTGGCTTTTATAGGGAGATCGCCAAATTGACCCCGACCTAAGGTACGAAAAAATACAAAAAATCCACAGATAAACACATTTTTGTAGATACTAAATGACTTCAGTGTAATCTCTACAAAGTTTGTATCAATCCCTTATAAACTGTAGTCAATCGGCACGACCGGCAAATCGTTTTTGTAGGGTAGGGTCACTTGACCTGACTGTGAACTGACCTGACCTGACACAAAACTTGAATTTCGCAAGCTCCGAAACGAATCAGTGAAGTAGTTATGCCAAAGTTTGGGGCGTTTGCTACGCGCCGCCGTTTTTTTTGCGTTATCTGTGATAAAACATGAGGGGGTGGCGGGTGTTCAAACCTCTCGAAGTGGGTGTGGGTGTTAAACCCGCGCCCCAGTGGGTTTTGCGGGTGAAACATAGAATGCTGGAATTATTGTCATTGTATGCTCTTGCTCAAACAATGCCCTCAAATCAATGTATCGAAAGCAATTTTTTTTATCACTCTCCATATTGTTGGTCTGATTGGTGCACAGCACAATCATTCGACGGCCGGCCCTTGATGGGCGATGGCACACTTCTACTAGTACTTAGATACTTGTCATAGAATTGTCGCTCCGTAACTGACCGGCGCTATGTTTTCATTAATTATTCTTTCATACTTACAACTGTAATCGTTTTATCTCTTGCTCTTGTGAACACCGTGAGGTGAAGTGATTAAGTCCGTTTGAATTAACTCTGTCGTCAGCAACATGTGTAACCAGTTGCTGGCCGATGGCATAACTCTCCTTTGGCCTTAGGACTATTAGACAGTACTAGACACTTGCCATAGATTTCTACACCCGGTTTGATAATAACCCTATAGGATCTCGCCCAAAGCTATTAGTCTGAAGTTCCGCCGCGGCCTGACTCTGAACATCGTCTCATCTGTGTTACGACGGGGTAAATGTCACTAACTTTACAGCCCAGATTCGAGCCTCAGCAATAATTCTTCGCTGTCTCTTGCTGCTCTTCACTTCGGCTTAGATTGTTACAACTAGTAACTTAAACCTGCAATACGCTTTTTTAATTTTAAAGTTGACCTGACGGAATGATGGATGTTCGAGTTTGCAAATTTTCAAAATAAAAATTTAGCCCGCAAAGAAGGTGATCAAAATAAGTGCGCTTAGGCGACTTCAACTTCTACGAAGATTGACCAATACATTCGGACGGTGCTCAAAGTCTTTTTCGATCTACACTATGTATTTCGGGACCAGAACTTCTAGGTGAATCCGACACGCTTAATCTACCGATACACACCAAAAACCCAATATCGGCCCGCAAGGTGGTACTCTCCCTTTAACTGTCTATATTTAATTATAGTTAACACAAATAAATTATATTTAATTAATGATAATGTTTAGACAATTGCAATGAATAATAACAGTTAATAGTTAGATTGCAAAATATGGTTCCCAAAACTCCACCCATTAGATAACAAAATACATTTGCACCTTTAATTATTGGCAATCATTCGTAAAATTTGAGTCACTTCCTCACTATTTTGAATCACTTCTTTGCGAACTATAATTTTATTTTGAATACTGCAAACTTAACATCACCATTCCGTCAGATAACTTTTAAATTGCAATGCGTATGTAATGCGTAGAGCGTGGAATATGCCCGCCCCATATAGGAGTTTCTATTATCGGTATAACATCGTACCGGAGTTTTAGGTTCGTTGAAGTAGGCTGTGTCGCATTAACAATAATACTAATAATAATAAAGAAAAAAGCAACAACAACAACAACAACAACAACAACAACAACAGTCGCCGGGTTCGTGGGAGGAATCCTCTGCAGCACAGACGCAGATGTCGGCACGTTTGCTCGCACGCCGATCGTTTACGGCGGCAGACGCAAATATTTGCCGCCGGTGACGTGAGCGGAATACAGAGGCGTCATCGGGGAGCTTCCGGGAGCCGGCGGGGAGTTTCGGGGAGCCGGCGGGGTGTTTCGGGAGCCGGCGAGGAGTTTCGGGAGCCGACGGGGAGGGGAGGGGAGCCGGCGGGCGAGGCGGAGGGGAGTGGGGGTGGGGGGGGGGTGGGGGGTGGGACTAAAGCAAAACGGGAGATAAAAGACGCAGGGATTTAGGAACGTCCCGGAAAGTGTGGGAGGTTAATCTTTTATCTCGACCCAACCCCCATGCAATATTTTTTTGCAGATATGGACTCTTCTCTGACCATGATTTACATGTGACCTCAATTAAAATGTAAAAAGGAGAGTAGGTATGCTTTATATTCGTCTCATTGAGAGCTTTCTTTCTAATGCCATCTTGCACGTCTCACTGCGATCATCGGTTCGTAGGACAACCAGGGTGGTGTTTTCGCCACCCTCCCCAATCAATGGCGTTCGCCTGATACCCCAGTCAACTGTCGGGTTAATAATGAACGGAGTACCACGTCAAACCCGCGCGCACTCAGCACTAGCACGGTCATAGATATTTATCATCCATGGAATAAGCACTAGGGGAGAGTGCCCATATTGCGCCCCCTTAAAGGGAGTGTGCCTACTCTTTTGAAATGTCAAATATATGTTTTATTACGGTAAGAAGCTATTGCTTGATATTGGTTACGATAAATTCACGTCTGGAGCCCCTTTATCGTTGAATTACTTATGATTCTTTTTGCATTTGTTTTTGCTTTCAAAACTCATAAACGAACTCCGTCACTATAACAACAGAGTCGAAGATTTACCTATAATGCGCACTGGCCAGAGTAACAATATATGCTAGCGTTGTAATTTTAAGCAGAATTGCTTCTAGTGCGAAAGCTCTCTGGAGAGCCTATTGATAATAATCCTACTGCCATGTATGTGATGGGCGACATTTGGAATATCAGCAACTAAAGTGATTCTGGGGAAATGAAGTACATGGCTAAATTCAGACAAATTGTTCTCAGACTAGTGTCAACAACTCCACATGACCAATGTGAGTAGGCACACTCCCTTTAAGCGAAAACACGTCATGTTCTTAGCATATACGTCGTATGCATATAAATGAGGCTTCAGTACGTGATCTGGGCATTTTTCTAGCAAAATAAATTCATCATTTAACAATCGGATCACTTGCATGGTAGCTGTAGGATTTTTCGCAGACCCTTGCAAAAGCGCATATTAGGCCACAGCGGTGCCCTCAATTGCACTCATGACCGTGCGCATTTGGTACTATTTTGCAATGTTATTTTAACAATTGCTGTTCACTTGCAAATATCACCAAATGAAACCTTCGGTTTCACATGTGTGTGTACAGGTTACTGTTTGGAACGAAAGTTTCCCCGTACTCTGATTTAATCGTGCGAAAAGTTGTTTTAAGTCTCACAGGGTCAATACATGAGGTTATTGACCACGGTGAATACCACGGGTTGCCTTAAAATCGCATGGCGCAAAAGTGTTATAGTCACTGGGCGCAATATGGTATGGGCGCGATTCGAATCACCGTAGTCGGGGAAAACGAAATGTGGCGGACATGTTTAAGTTTTGAATGTGGTAATTTGCCTCAAAATGATTTCAACGCCATTACTAATCTATTCAACCGCTTCAGCTTCTTCTATTTACAATAATACATACATGCAGTAACATGCATGTTCCAGATAAGGAACAACACACTCATCTTCGAAAAACGGACTTCTTACAGCCAAACTGACCTTTGCTTGGGACCAGCAACTGGCAAATAATGTTAACGATTGGGATTAATAATGATGCACCAAAAAATCATGCACTAGGCGCATTCTTCGAAATTTTAGAACATGGGCGGATTTAGGAAACCTGGCGCAGTTTGGGCACTCTCCCCTACATAGTTGCCAACTGCACCCCAGCCACTCGGTACAGACCCCGATTGACCGGTCACGTGTCAGGTCAGTCGGCCGACCAATCAGAGGTCGGCTGGCCGACATAGGGCCTGTTCCCGCCGCGCCATCTTGCTCCAGTCGCATTCTTTAACATAGAGCAGTTACAGTTGGAGCAGCTTAGAGCCTAGAGGAGGTTAGAGGCGGTTAGAGGCGGCACGGGAAGAGGCCCATAGCTGGCATGCTGAGGAACGGCACCAACGACATCGGTGGCGCCTCGTGGCGGCCGGCGGCGGCACTAACGCCAATAGGTCTGACAAATGGCTGGCGTCCTGCTGACAAACATCCGCTGTCACTGAGCGGTTCACCGCGTATCACTGAGCGGTTCACCGCGTCCGTCGCCGATCGGCCGGCTGACGCGGGGAATGTGCGCCATGCGCCGCCCGGCGACAGGACCGGGGTGTCCGGTGTCGGGTCGTGTGGGGTCCGTCACCAGTCTGACGCCTCCTGAGATGGATGGTCTAGCTGTGACACTGACGGGAGGTTCACGCCGCCCGCAGGTGAATCGGTCACGATACTGACAGCGGTAGAGGTGACGGTATGGCTGTGTCGCGGCACGACAAGCTTAACAGGCGCAAAGAAAACTCAACAGACCAACGTCAAGTGGCGGTGTGTAACTAGTAAGGCGAATCAAAATGTAATGTGGTCTGTGCGTAAGGCGAATTATAATGCAATGTGATCAGTATCAAACTCAGATCAGCGCTTCTGTAAAACGCGTTTTTCCGCACCACATGGATGTTGTATACACTTGCGACTCAATGCGCATTGTGCACTGGGAGTGGGGAGGAGCATATGACTAACGCGCACTGAAGAGGGGAGGACACTTTAGTGCCACTCCCCTGAGATCTCCGAAAATATGAGAGCTAGAACAATCAGGTCGAATTGTTTGGTGTCTCGTCCGCACTGCCAAGCTGAAGCGTCTGCTGATCGCCTCCGTCTACCGACACCCCACCAACACGCCGCAACAAGCTGACGCGAGCTTCCGATGACTGGTGGAAGGTCAGCTGCAGCACATGCTGGCAAGACACATCCCGATTTACGACGCTGGTGATCAGCAGGGGGATTTGAAATGCATTGTTATGAGAACGGTCGTCCCCAGCTGTGACTGCACTGTCCGGTGACATCTCCGGCAATTGGTGACAACGTTACCGACTACCATTCTGCAACACCACGGCCCACATACCGGCCGCCGCCACGGCTTCTGGACGTGATCATCACGAGCCAGTGCGATCAGGTGGTCAGGAGCGGCGTCACGCGGTGCACTACGGCGGCCGCACGACTTCTTCAACGTGTGGTGATGCGACAGCACTGTCCGGAACGCGAACCACCGAGGCGTCGTCCAGTCGCGCTGTCTCGGCCGGCTCGACACCGAGAGTTTCAGCGAGACCCTGTCGAATGCCGACTGGGGCCCTGTGTTCACCGAGGCAGACCCGACAACGAAATGGAATGCCTTCCTACGTGTCTTCATACCCCTGCTAGACGAGGTGGCCCCGATCCGGCGAGTGCAGTGCCCGCACCCGGCGCCCCGCCCCCTGTCCGGCGAGACACGAGACCTTCTGGCTGGCCGCGGACCGCCCTGGCGGCCGGACCGGCCGGTCGGGACGCTAACCTGGAGGCTGAAACCGCCGGTGTCGGGCCGCATACGTCCGGGACGCCAGAGAAACAACCTGCGCAGAAGTAATCTCACGCAGGCTGGGCCGAGCCGTACTGCAGGTACTGCGGCCAATTCATTGGACCAAGAGGCTGCAGCTACTACGCGCGATCACCGCTGACGCAATCAAGCGTACTTTGTGATGGTGGGCAATGCACGGCCGCTAGTGTTCCCCGGCGCCGCAAAGTCGTGGCTTTTAGGCTCCCGCGATTCCTGCGTGCGGCATGCGACTGAGCCCAGTGACCATCCGAGTGACTTGTGCCTGGACGGTGGGTCGATGAGACTCCAAATCGACAGGGGTAGATGGAATCAGCGTATGCATGGTTGACAACAATTATTTCCGGGATCGTTTGCTATGGTGTTGACTACGATATTGTAAATGAGCTTTGCACCGGAATTGTACCGCCCAAGCTGAAAACACGCACGTTGTGACTCGAATTCCAAGGGAGGCGTAGCATTAGCCAGGTAGCGAACTGCGGCAATATCGATACTTCCGGCTGTGACCAAAAAGTGATCGAGCGATAGTGCATCGGCGATTTCAGTGCATATTTTAACAGCAGTCACCTATTGTGTTCTGCAATTCTCAGCATGGGTTACGACGTCACCACTCACTGAAACGCGCACTGACTGTTCATCACTGATCGCACTATCGTGTTATGGCATGTCGGCGAGATATGTATCCTGTATTTTTGGACTGCTCAAATTGGTTCGATGTAGATAGATCACGAGAAAAAAATGCTGTGTTAAACTAGAGATGTACGGCGTTGGACACTCACTTGGCTGGGCTAAAACTACTTTTCGGGGCATACGCAGCAGGTATAAGATAGCCAGTAGAGACGGCGGCGCGATTCTGTCAGCGACATTGCCGAACACTTACAGGAGTGTATCAGGAGGGTAGCCTCAGGCTGTCTTATGTTTTCGGATCTTGCAATGAAATGGACTTGTATACTGGCAACTCTACGCGTTACTTCAGATGCCGATGATACGCAGCTTTTAGTTTGTGTAGAAAAGAACAGCTTCATGAAATTGATCCATCAGGTAGAGAACAGCCCTTGCAAGTGCTTGTAGGATTGGTTTTTGTAACAATCAGATGAAAATCAACGCGTCAAAGAAACTCCAACTGCTTGTACTCGAACAAAGGCTATGCTGCGCAGCTTTCCCCTCAGGAGTCTCGGAATTGAAACAGTGGGAAGCTCGACTGTGACTGAATCATAGAATAGTTAAAAAACTTAGGTCTCGTCATTGGACAGGCAACCGTGTGTGTTTGAATCTCACAGTGACCAGCTGACGCCACAATGACCGGCACCACTAAGATCGCCCTGATGCATGCTTGCGACGTCTTGTACCGCGCTTGCGCTCTACGACAGATTGTGGAGGTCTGGTTTATTCATTCAATTAGGTATTGCCTGCTGTCGATCTACGGGACAGTGTAGAGGCCAGATGCAGCCGTAGCCAAAAACTTGTAAATTTTGCACCGCGAGTCATCACCGGGAAAGCAAAAATACCGACAGGATATCGTTGAAGCTGAGCGACTTCGGTATCTTGGTCAGCCGCAGCCTATTCTGAGTACCACAAGAGTGACTTAAGCGAAATCGGATACTTACTTTGTTATGGCGAACCGAGATCCTTCGACAGATGTTTTGAACGGCTAAGAGGCACGCCAGGGAACTCGGCAGATCGGGGCGACTGCGTTTGCCAAGAATTAAAAGTGAGACGGGAAACGCAGCTTGTTATGGTGCGTAGCAAGAACTGGTACAATAATCTCGCCACAGCTTAGTGCAGGACACCATGCGGATGTCACGCTTCAAAGCCGGATGTGGCTGAATGCTCGGATCAAACTAAGAATATCGAATCCGTATGTCTGAAGTTTGATTATAGTTCGTGCGTGTATGTTTTTGCTGGTGTACCCAACCTCTCTTATTCATATTATGTGACATTGGCAAGCTGAAAAGCCTCGCATCTGCGTGGACGGAGCCGCAATACATGAATCTGAATCTGAATCTGAATCAAACTTGCAGGGTAGCTAGGTGCTATGATGATCTACATCAAGAAAAGAACTTAGGTCAATATCTTGAAGGTCAAAAGAGGTCACAAAGGTCAAATCTGGCCACATGTCACTATATTAGTAATTTTAACTCTGTGATGTCACAGGTCACCAGCAGGGTGTCCAAAATTGTGTTAGGAGATAAACATTGACATAGGCTAGCAAATGTTGTTTGAATCATCCCGATCCGACTGTTGGTTCCGAGGATATCGCTTCGCCGACCTCGATTCTGGCCGGGATCTTTGATTCAAAGTTCATATAACTCACAAATTTACCGATCGATTTTCAATTATTGGCATCGAACGATCTGCTATTGCGTGAGCTTGAATGCTGCGCGAAAATACTGCCCTGCTTTGCTTTGTTTGTGAGGTATTCACGAAAAACATGTGGGGGCACACTAGTGATATCCCTCCCCATTGCGCGTGTAAAACTTGCATCGGCATTTTTTAAAGTTTGGTTTTATCACCAATGATAAATTATATTTTTATCCTTACAAAAAAAAAAATGGCGGAGCTCATGACAGTGGGAATTACTAGGGGCCGAATAAGCCGAGAACACTCTATTATAATCGGGGTAGATACCTAGTCTCGTCCAGCGCCGAGATTATTTAAAAAAAATGGCCTTGACCGTATTAGTTTGAGCTCGGATTTAAATTGCATCGACCGCGAATTCACATGCTTCTTCGTGATTCAGCAGTGCTGAAAGCGTCAATATAAGACTTTCGAGGCATACTGGGACAGTTAGTTGTTAATAATGATATAAAGTGGGACTTAATACTAACCGACATGCTACCCACCTCTTGTCCTTCTCCTCTTTTCCTTCTCGTCTCCCGTAGCCCGCACGTCAACTATGGCTCTGCTGGACAATTGTCACAGGGGTCGCTAGGTCGGCCGTGTCCTCAGGCCCTTATAGTGCCATCGCTCTCGAGTCTCAGATCGACTGTGCGGCGGCCTTCTATCTCCAACTGGGTCACCATGACAGACAAACTCTCCAGCTCTGGTGAATTGCGACAAGACGCTGACTGCTGAGCCAAGGAGAATGACACTAGCTTTGTACTTCCACCGCGAAAGAAAGACTGAATTGATTTGCTAGGTCCGTCGATGCATTTGAAGAAGACAAGGTAGGAAATGTTTCTTATTTTGTCTCTCGGAAAATGTTTTTTTGTATTGTATAGATGCATATCGTGATTTTTTTTATAAATGTTTATATTAGATACAAAATGCGATTATATTTTCAAGAGTCCTGCAACAATATACGAATGATACTGTTGTAAATGAATTAAAAATTACCGTCCAGTTCAATAAAAAAGAACATGAATAAATTAAAGGACTAGTGTTACGATGGCTCGAGACGAGACTCGAGACCTTTCGGGCCAAGAGCGCCGCCACCTCCCGAAAGTTAGGGGGACGGAGGCATTCTGAAGTCGATTCTCTTCATGCAACGCCCATAGGCGTAATGTTAAAATGTAAAAAAAAATGTTGTGAACGCGTCCCCTTCCGTCCCTCTATAGCGGAGCCCCTGGCACTGGCCCCAGGGGCGTGGGAACTCATTTGAATTGGGTGAGGGGCAAAACTTCTAAAAATTTCGAAATGTTTCTCAAACTTCTTAAATTTAGGGTAAAAAATCCGAGATAGCCATTTTGAAGAACTTGTCACGTGTTCATGTGTTTACGTGTTTTAACGTTTGTTTTATTTGCAATTTGCTTCAAAACTAGATTGTTGGCAATTTTTCAAACATTTAGCTATTTTTGACCAAAAAATGTAATGTAGTGACGTCACTAATATCGGTATATCTTAAATTTGTTTTGACACAACTGTTATTTTTTCGTAGATGACGGGAAATTGATGAACGTGAAGGTATACCAGGTTTCACGTCGATATCTGTAACGCTTCGGAAGATATTCAGGAAAAACTGAGGTGTTCGGATCTGACCCCTCCCAGGCGGTCGTGGACAATGCCTCGTAAATTTGGACCAGGTATTGAGACTCAAAAGTTGGGGGAGGCGTTGCCCCCCCCCCCCTCCACCTCCTACGCCTATGACTGGCCCTCCCATTCCTTATGATAAGGTTCAATACAAAGGTAACATAGAATACAAAGGTAACAGGGAAATAATGACCTTTTATTTTTGTTAGCAACAATTTCGTAGGATTTCTTTATGGTATAACAATGATTTAATTGTAATTTAAGAATTAAATACAAATATTTATCTATTCAATGTTGTAAGTTTTGCCAAATTAAAAGCTGGTAGGTACATATACTTCTTTCGAAACTCATGAGCAGTGTTTCCCCATCACTATTTGAAGCGCGCCATATATTGCGCCGGTGTTTCGAATTTGTCCAACGTTGGACAATGTCCCTGAAACAAATCGCCGACACTAAATTAAGCCCAGGTAGGTCGTTGTCCAAGTGCATCGATGAGCGTCTGATGTAATTTCCCGTTGTTTTATTGTTTGTTAATTGTTTTGGGAAAAATTATTGCCTTTCATGAATATCTAAAGTATAGTGTTATATTCAACTAGAAACAAAACTATTAAAACTCCTAATTAAGTTTTACCCTTGTTTGAGACTTGGCATAATTAATAGATATAACGATACAAATGAC
>VOPJ01014828.1:0-25357 GCA_014673585.1 Semibalanus balanoides | reverse complement strand
GTAAGGGGAGTAGTTATGGGGGACTCAAAAGTGTAAACTCCCTTAAAGGAGTCAATTTTTATCTCAGTGCAGGAACCGAAAGGAGTATTTAAGCTGCCAACCATCTGCACGTAAACAAAACATATCTGCATGTAATGGGAGCTTGCATGTGATGAGACTGGTGATTCTTGCATGATGTCGGAAGCTGAGCTGAGCACACAGTATTGCATGGATAGCAGGTGGAGCAAAACAGCATCTGCCAACTTGTGGATGAAGGGTTCTTGTGCGGGGCTGCATGAAACTATTTCTTCAGTCATGCGTGACACATGCTGGGGGTCAGCTGGCTACGTGACGTCATGAGTGATGACGTCTGTACCTCAGATTGGCCGTTAGCGGGATGTTCATTGTTGAAGTTCCTTTCCGCGCTTCTGGTCATGATAACCACTGCTGATGAATGCGTCTCGGTGATGGCACCCGTGCGTCTGTGACTACTTAGTGCAGACGTGCGTCAGTTACGCTGTGTATCTCATCATGTCACAGAATAGCTGACTGCTTCGTAATTTCGGCAGTATGTACGGATATGACCCATCGTTGTATTGCTGGTCGTTAACCCCCGTCTCGTCGGTTGTCTGACGGGCGTGTCTGCACCCGGAGAGAGTGTTCAGTTGGCATACACAGCAAGTTAACTGTAATTGGGTAGCAACTGCTACAATGATACATCATACACCTGTCGTTATGTTTGAACTCGCACCACGCTGGGGCCTGGGGGTTTTCAGCCGAACGCTGGGAGCGGCAGATTATGCCCCGATCGTTATCTTCCGAACCAGTAACCGCAGCGAGACACGCAGGGCGGCAATCAAGAGTTCTGAACGGAGCGCATGTAAAGCATACACCACATTTTTTAATGGATAATTAATTTTAGGCCAGGTTTAAGGCCACATAGGCCAGGTCAGGGTCAGGTCAAAGATTCAAATCGACGTATTTTACAGTTGATGGGTCATTATTTCCATTATTAGGTCCAAGAATGCAACCATTAACGCACAAAGTGCTCTCAAAGATAAATACATTTCCCGCATAAGCGAAAGTGAGATTGGTTATCAAACGTCAAGGTCAGGTCACAAAAGACCATTATTGACAATAGGTCTACGAAAGATATACGAGTTGCGACATATGTTTTATGGATTATTTTACACGTAAAATGCGATAGTGATAGCTATTTTCACAATTTGACCTCAAATGATGGTCCCTACGTGAAGTTCATGTCAAGCAGGTACAAGCCACATACGCAGCAGACAAATTTAGACATCCGCACAGGGAATAGCTCAACGTCAAAAAGTTCACCCCAGAAGGGTGTTTTGCCACACCTCTTTATGTCATCGAACACCAAGAAACTGTGTAAAAATAGAGTCAGACTTTTATAAATGGTGTTTTCTGGGACCAGCGTGGATGTCAGACGCCTTCTCAACAGAAGTCCAGGATCTTTGAAGAGAATCATGACTCTCTTGAAGGAGTCAGGACTCCCGTTAAGAAGGTGTCAGACACCATTTTGTAGAGCTGACTATTTTTTACAACGTGTTTTTTTTTTTGCTGTTCAATACCCTAAGAAGGTGTTGCAAAACATTCCTCTGGAGCAGTCGTTTTGACGGTCTTACGGATGTCAAAATTGTTATCAGTGTAACGTCAAAATTTGAAATATATTAGTATCAATTAAACATGTATCTCATATCTGGACTAGTTTTGTTCTAGAAGTACAACTGCAACATTTCATTTTTGTATCTGGTCAGTAAATAGCCCAAAACGCAATTTAATAAGACATCATGGCTTCTCATCCTTAGGGAGCTATAAGTTAGGAACAAAGATATTGCTTCAAAATTTAGTTTGGACTTCGTCATATTTGCTTCTCCAATATATATTCAATTTTTCTCAATATCTTTGACGATTTTGCTTTGATCGATTGCTATTTTTTTTTTTGTCAAAAACTAATAATTTCGAAAATCTGAGATAGTAATTTTAAAGGAAGCGTGTTTTTTTCTTTTCTAATAAGTTATTTGGAATTTGCTAAAAGAGCTCGGTTTTCTACGAATTTTCCAACATTAATCGATTTTCTACCATAAATGGCATCACATGTCACTAAAACGTCATTTTTTTCCCAAAGTACCTGCTCAACCAATTTAATTGAATTTGGAGCAGACGTAGAATTGATGTATAGCTCAAGATATTGACAGTTTCACGTCGATAGCTAACGTCGTTTTCGAATCATTGAGAAAACCCCGGGCATGTTTCTACCCCTCCCAGGGTGGGGGGGTGGGGGGGTAGGGAGGTGAATGTTTCCTTTATAGTCTAGGCATGCGTTACCCCCAGCCCACATATTGGCCTGCTCAATCGCTGACGCCGGGCACACTCGTCCGGGGTGCCGTTTGCCGAGTGGTGTACGGGTTGGTTTGAGATCTTGGCGCTACCGAATCTCTGCTTGCAAAGTAATTTGAAGTGCATAAAGAATCTTGTGTAAGAGCCGAGGGAGTCAAGCAGACAGCTGCGTCCGTCCCCATTATGGCCCTGGCTTGAACAAGCTGGTCCCGACCCCACCACAATTCGCCCCTGCCGCATAGGAGCGCTACAGGCGCCTTGACATCTTTCTTGCCATGGTTCCCCCTCCTCCCGCGTGACTGCCTCTGTGGCCCCGTCCCTGTGGGTGGTGGGGGGCCCTCGCTGGCTACCGCCCCGCCCCCCCGTCGTGTCGGGAGTAGGCGCGACTCCCGGGCGGCGCCTCCGACAATTTGGCAACACGTGGGAGTGGCTGCATTGTTGGCCGAAATAGGAACGAATTCGTTCTCCATCAAATTTGGGACATTCTATCAATGTTCCTTTTATGACAGGTGTCAGGACACATTTCATGACAGAGCGACTAAGTCAAACACTTCTCGCATCTCAGATTTTGATTACAACTACGAGTCGGGGTTAGCTGGGCAGAAGATTTACGCTGTGGAAATTTCAGCCACGTCTGCCCATTTTTTATCGAATTTCAGCCTCGGGCAACTTTGTAATGTTATGGAAGTATAATTTTCAGAAGGCAATATTTTCCATTTACATCATGCAAGTCATATAAACTTACATACATCAGAATTGTCAGTTCAGCCAGACATTAGCTGTTTTCACGATTAATTATTTTGCGCGAAATGCTTTAAAACATTTTAACAATGTTTAAAAATGTTTAGTAGTAGCTGTTTTCACGAGCTGGACTAAATTTGCGAAAAATGCTTTAACCCCTCGCCCTACGGCCCGTGGGCGAGTTTTGTTCGGCAATTAGGGTCCACCGTGAAAACGGCTAATACTAAACATTTGTGAAAATTTAAACATATTTGACACAAAAATAATCCATTCGTGAAAACGGCCTATTATTATTATTTTTTAATCAATTTGGCATTAAGATCAAAGTGAATTATAATGTAGCCAATTTAAAATTATATTTTTTTCCTTGCCAGAATTGGACTGTTATACATAACAGTCGATGGTACCTACTATTGGTTTCCAAAATAAGCGTCCGCTGGGTTGGATGGCACAGCGTTTAAAGGGAATATACCGCACTTAAGAGAAAGTAGTGTGGAATGGATGAATTGTGCCACTCACTCTGGGCACACATCTGCCCATCAACCAAAATACTTTTCCCAAAGGCGGAATATTCATTAAACTGCTGTGCCGGCCAACCCAGCGGGACGCTTATTTTGGAACCAATAGTACAACATGGAGTTAGTGTTATTTTATCTAGACTTTTGGTTATTTGAAAATCATGGACGTCTTTAACAATAACTTGGCACATAACTTTGTCTGAGAGTATAAATCAACAAGTCACATGACCTGATTTCGAAAAAAAATTGAGTTACAGGGTGTTATTTCGAGATTGTTTTGATCGTTCTCTCCTGGAATGCCCCAGTAAAGATAAAGCGATCCTTCAGACGAAAACGACTCCCCGTCCACGTCGCCAGTCTGGACGATATACAGTCTGCAGAGGGCCACCTCCCTTCTGCGGCCTGGCGTTAACTGAGTTAAACTATGATGCACTGGTTTATTTCACATTTCTTCAGCCGTCAGGATAGGGGTGGATGCCAACCCCTCTGTTTTTCAGAAATAAATCACGTAGCTATCAACCGATCACGATGAAACTTCCTGTACCCTACTGACTACTGTTGAACAATTTGACACATGATCGAAAAATTGTGAACTTCCAACTTTCATGATCCGTGACCTATGACCCGTTTCTCAAGGTAATGTCAGGCGCAACTGGCGTCCCGTAGTATCGATCCTTGTTACATGTGCACGTGCAGTTTTGGAGTGTTTGTTGTTCAGGAGCATATGCTCAGGTGTTTTCAGGTGACAGCTGTGGCTTCCTCTGAGATTGGGACTTCGACTGACCTTTTCAGAGGTAAACCGAGATCACTGACCTCCGATGACCTCAGATGACTTTTTGGCTTCTGGCCGTTTCTCGGACAATTTGGAACGCTGATTTCAAATCTGGGATCCATTTAACAAAATATGTTCCACTGGGGTCACGTACTGCTACATGTCAACCGAAGTCACTGACCTCAGATGACCTGACATGACCTTTTTGGAATTTGGCAGTTTTTAGGACATTTTGAGACGCTGATCTCAAATGTGACACCTATGAAGCATACTAAGATGTTCCTTTGTGATTTTAGCTCGATCGGTATTCAATTTGTACACATTAACGATGTGATGACATTGCGGTCATTGATATGACGTCGGAGGTCAGTTATTGACCCAGGACCTTAAAATTGGATGTGAAGTGCTTCCTCTCATCAGCAACACGCTCGTTCTTTAATCAAATATCTAGCTCAAATAAGGGCGAAACGTCATGGGGTCGTACCCCTACCCGGTCACGCAGTGATCTTACCCTACCCGGGCGAGGGTTAAACGTCTAAGCTGTCCTGTGCTCGTTACATCCCACGCCTGCCGCCATGCACCGTGAAGGGCATCAGTGAAAGTGATGACCCCTGGTGGGGAAGGCTGAGGTCACCTGCACGGCTGATCCGGCACCTGCAGCGTGCTCCGCTCCGCCGCGACCCGTCCGCTGCCCTCCCCGTCCTTCCTGTAGGTGGCTGTGAATCCAACACAGGGCCGACCAGCGATCCAGCGGTTACCAGCAGTCTGTGAAAGTGGTGAAACGACACAAAAAATAATGGGTGGGTGGTCTAGTGTGAATGAAGTTCCCACAAACTAATGGAGTTTCTTAAACAAATGAAGGGTTTGTTTAAATGTGTGTTAGCTCTTGCGACCAGTTTCAGCAGAACCACAAACAAATGGAGTTCCTTAAACAAATGAAAGGTTTGTTTAAATAGCCGTTTTCACGATGGCTTATTTTGCGCGAAATGTTTTAAAACATTTTAAAATGTTTTAAAATGTTTCAGTGGTAGCCGTCTTCACGATTGGCTAATTTGCGAGAAATGTTTTAACCCTCAACGTTTGGGACCGTAGGGCGAGGGTTAAAACATTTTTTCGCCAATTGGTCCATTGTGAAAGCGGCTACTACTAAAACATTTTAAAACATTTTTAAATGTTATAAAACATTTCGCGCAAAATAACCCATCGTGAAAACGGCTAATGTGTGTTAGCTCTTGCGACCAGTTTCAGCAGAACATAGCACTCTCAACAAACCCAATAATTCAGCAAAAGGACGGACGCAAGGTGAGGCGAGGTAAATGAACGTGCATTACGACTACTCACATACAAACTTTCACTCCTTCATCCATCTTGCACCCATCGATACACCGACCCATTTATACATTGGTACATCGGTACACCGACCCATCGGTACACCGACCCATCGGTGCACCGACCACACACCTGTGCAACCTTTCATCTTTATACCCGCCCATCCCATATGTATGTGTTATTCAGTATTCACTCACCCCATTTGTACTATTGGTTCCAAAATAAGCGTCCCGCTGGGTTGGCCGGAACTGGGTTGGCAGGGATAATACTCAAAGTTTTCGCACCACTCCGCGGCGCAATGTTATTTAAGAGATTAGAGAATGTTTTTTTAAATCTTGGCTTTTGAGCCTAAAAATATTCGAAGTTAGAAAAGCTGATTCCAAAAAGGTGTTGCTCGTCCCAAAGTTGATATGGTAGTTTGCTAGCCCCAGTTCCTTAAAGCTGGTATGGCCTATGCAAAGCCTGTCATACTGCATTCGTCATCTTAGTAACGTGCCCTTTCATCCGTTTTCTTTGGCCCTTTCAACGCATGGGAAGGGGTCCCTTTTAACGCTCGGGAAGGGGCGCTTTCGAGGCGCCGCCCACTGGACGAAATCCTGGCTGAGTGCCTGTCACCAATCTGTGCACCCAACTGTCAAGCGTTCGCTTATAATCCCTCGCTGAGGGTTTATTCCTCCATTCATAAAGCGCGATGTCTGTTGTGGGAGCTAGAAGATGCCACAGCGAAGTTTTGTTGCTTGATGCGCAAGTAATTTGCCGCCACCCAGTTTCGTGCAATGCTATTATAATGTCGTGTTACACCCTCAACCAGAACTAAAACAGCTATTACCGGAATATTTCAACATCAATCATAGACATATATCATCCCACAGTCATGCTTGAGAATGACGACGCATTATCAGAATGCGTCGGAAGTGGCCGCAATGTTACGGCACTGTACGCTCGGCTAACGGTATGTACTATGAGCAGATGGGGTGCAGGGGAGGCAGCCAGATCTTCGGCAGGGGGGCACGGCATTCCCAGGGGCCCCCTCGGCAGAGGGCCCCCGGAAAAATGGCTCCTAATGGTATCTCCTCGGATTTAGGCCATTCTATTTTGCAGGGCACCTAAATAGTCGAAACAGGTATGTCGCCGACAATTTATTAGTTAGGGGGTCGGCCCAATGGGGGAGACGTGCCCGTTTTCCCCAAAGCTGCGCCCCTGAGAGAAGGGTGTGCGATTGTGTGTGTGTTTAGTTTACTATGTCTGTCGTAAAACATGCGTAGTTACTAATTAAGCTTGCATTCGATAGAAAGAGGAATAAGAGCATATCTGTTCGTGTCACGTAAGTACAGCTTTCAGCCGTTTTAACCATCAACTTTTTTTCTCTTAACACGCGCACGGCCGGAGGTCTGCAACAACTACGAACGGCCGTGGGTTGATTCCCCCCTAAGATCTCGAAAGCCACGCATTGTAGCGACAAGCAAAAAAGGCGTTATATAGCTCGAGACAAGCTCCACCGAAAGCATATTGTTTTTAATGTCAGGTCAAAATTGAGGTCACCAGAGGTGATCAAAGGTAATGTTTGTCAGTTTTATAACTTTTCTTCAGAAACCATAAATATCTCAAGAACTATGATAGCTACTCAGTACCGATTTTTCATCACCAGTCTCAGTGGATTTTGGAAGGGTCACTAATTTGTATTTCCGCCTCTGTTGAGCGTCGAATAGGGGGGAGGCTTTTCCACTGCCGCTCCCCTGTATCCACCAGTGCCTGCTGCGAGCACGAAAGCAAAAGACTTGTTTGTATTCAAATCGCCATAATTGTTTACAATAGTTGTGCCATATCTCTGTAGCTTTCTATAGCTCGATCATGACGTCATTGTCCCATATTTATAAATATAAAGTGAAGGGACTTTTAAAGAAACAATTAATATCACTATCGCTTACACCAGTACCTATATTTCATATTCTTACTAAACCAGCGTAAATAAAGGTGCTAAGCCACCAGGGGAGGGGAGACGTTATTTACAGCCAGAGGCAAAACTATACACACATCCTTAAGTTGAAAATGAAGAAACGATTTTCATAAATTGAGGGTCACAACCACTAACTAAGACGCTATGAAGGGACATCGATGAACTGTTAATTTTGTAACCTTTTCATTCAATGGATATTAATTGTAAAGGATCGGTGGGGATATAATCACAGCAGCAGAACGCAAAATAAATTATCCATATAATTGTGTTAAAAAACATGAAAGCCTGCAGTTTGATGAGGACCAAAATTACTTACAAGTAGGTACCGGTATTTAAAACTGTGGGACGTTTATCAATTTCAAATTGAATATCGTTCGGTAGAAAAGTTTGCATGCAAAATGTGATAGAGCCACTACATCTCAAGTCAAAACGGGAAAAAATACGTGCCACATCGAGCGAGAAGTCTGCTCACTAACATCGGATGCTCTTGCTGTCAGTCGACCACCCAGTTGCGCATTGACATATATCCCCCGCCCCCGGACAACCAAACTGCACGGTAAAGGTTATTCATGTGTGCAAACGCCTGTTCTAAGTGACCTTTGCTGTGCTCTGCAACATTTCGTACAGAGGCACGCGGTTCGTAAGACAATACATCAACAACATCTGAAAAGAAGTAAAACAAGCTCTAGATGCTCTTTCATGCAAATTGTAGATTAAAGGGAATATAGCACCTTTAACATTAGTTTTTAACTGAGATAGCCAGATTGTCGGGGTGTTGCTGAGAAACCCCCAAATCCGAAATTTTTCCGCTCAAAGCGACCTTAGTTGCTGAGTTTCAACGCAAAAACCGTGGTTCATAAGTGGTCATATTTCAAACGTCACCAAATCCGTGACGTTCGGCATACGTCATCAAGTAGTTACCTCCACTGTGATTGCCACCGCACTTCGGCTTCTTTGAACCGTCCCGCCAGTATGTTCAGTTACCTGCGTCCGCCCCGACCGCCACCGACGGTCGGTCAGGCGCCGGCACACTTAGTGGTTCACGTATAGCGTTGCCCCCCACGTCCCTACCCGGCGCGAGCGAGCGCCGGTCGACCCAGCCAGTCGCGTTTCACCGCCTACCGGTGCACCCATTCGTGCGGGTGCGCACAGCAGCTGTCACTGGCGGGCGCAAAGTTTGCCGTTCGATGCCTCCTGTGACGATTTACAAACTCGCTCTTTTGGGACAGCAAGATTGGTGTAGTGACGTCACATGTAAACACATAAATATTTTTCAAAATTACAACAAATTCTGACTTTTTTTCGCAAAAATGAATGCCAGACCTAATCAGGGCATTCTTCTCCATCATTATACATACTTTTCCCAAGGTGCTATATTCCCTTTAAACAGCAAATAAGCAACCACGCTCCTGCGGTGTATTGACTTATATAAAATATGCCAAAGTATCAATCATTTTATTTTTGTCATGTGTCAAGTTACGAGACAAGTCTCTAACTGCCCATGCTTAGCTGCTGTGAAGTGTCAAGTCTCTCACTGCCGATTTTTTGCCGAACAAAAAATGTAAATTGATTCTATGTTCCGACTTCACTCAAAACTGTGTTCAGTTTCGGTGACAGGTGTCCGTGAATAAGCTTGTGCAGCTGCTCCCGGGCCTTGTTTTCGACATGTTTCCTGTTCTTAGTCCACCAATTGTTTGCCAGCTCCGTGGCGTACATCTTCGACGGACTTCCGAGGCCTTCGTCGAGCAAGCCCAGCAGACCATCCAAGTTCGCCTCCACCTTAACTTCGGGTATGTAGATCCCAATGAGCGTTTCAGGTGTCACCGACAAGGTTCCGTTGTCAAACGCCAAAGTCAACTCGGTCTGCATAGAACTGGCGGGCTCAACAAGCTCGATCTTCGGTCGACCAGTTATCTCAAAGCAGCGTTGGCTTCCGAGGACGGTCTTGCAGAAGTTGAACCTACCCGTGCCGTTGGCGACCAGCGCCGGCCACGTGACGGCGAACCGCACTGTCAGCACCAGGGGAGCCGAGTGAATGACCTCCAGACGCTCCACCAAGTACTTCCCCAGTCCGTACAGCCGGATGTCGGTCAGCCACCAGTCGAAGTCGCCGCTGCCGCTGGCGTTCTTCAGCGGCAGCGGGTCGTACTTGGCCCGCAGCGCCGGCCGGCTCGACTCCAGGATGTCCTCCACGCAGGCGGTGATGGCGATGGGGCTGGTGAGGTTGCAGGCGAGGCTGGCTGAGATAGCGGTCAGGAGCAGCAGAGCAGTGGACGTTACACGCCGCATGGTGCGCGCACCATCTGCACTGACGAGGGATAACACCATCTGCGCCAGCCGCTGACGAGGGATAACGGGCGCGCAGACAAGAGGTGCTGAGGCAGAGAAGGTTCACTGGCGCTGGAGTTGCTGGCGCTGGTGTAGCTGGTGTTGGAGTTACTGGTGCTGGAGTCACTGGTGAAGGAGTCACTGGTGAAGGAGTCACTGGTGCTGGAGTCACTGGTGAAGGAGTCACTGGTGCTAGAGTCACTGGTGCTGGAGTCACTGGTGCTGGAGTCACTGGTGCTGGAGTCACTGGTGCTGGAGTTACTGGTGCTGGAGTCACTGGTGCTGGAGTCACTGGTGCTGGAGTCACTGGTGCTGGAGTCACTGGTTCTGGAGTCACTGGTGTTGGGTCCTCTGGTTTTGGGTCCTCTGGTGTTGGGTTTTCTGGTGTTGAGTCCTCTGGTGTTGGGTCCTCTGGTGTTGGGTCCTCTGGTGTTGGGTTTTCTGGTCCTGTGACAAAGGACTGCCCACTGCTGCTGAGGTGCACCTCTGGCAGCTGTAGATACTTCTACCGTCGGCCACCAAATGGCCAAACTTGCCACTAAACGGGTCACTAAACGGGGGCACTAACCTTGGCTCACATCACGTCACTGTCACAGTAACAGCCGCAAAATGTCATGATGCTTCTGAAACCGCGGCCACTGCAGTCATGATCTATAGCGTTCTCCGACTGGCGCTGCAGGGTATTGTACGTGTTTTATATGATATGCTTGTGATGGAAGCGGCATCCACTTGCAATGTTTTTTTTCTCACGTGCATGCGTGGCGTGTGTAGCGATCCAACGGTGCTGGGCTGTTACAGCGTATATGCAATACAGCGATGAGAAAGGTAATACATTTTAGTAAAATAACGGGAAGTAGATGGTTGAAAAGTTTGCTTTAAAGCTGCTTTAGAGTTATTAACCCTCGTGCTACGGGAGCTTTTTTCACCTTCACCCTACGGGGTCCTAAAACGGCTCCCTCTGTTAACCCGGCAGTCACTGGGGTATTTTCTGTAACACGAGTCACTGGGGGGGGGGCTTTTTAGCCCCCCTTGTATCTTCGGAACCAATCAGACGATCGCGCTGAACCAAACTGCAATCGATAGCCCAGTAAAATTAATCGACGTAAAATAACTTGTGCTGCCCTAGAGGTCAGTGGTGACTCACAGGTCAGGTCAAAGGTCAAAATTTATAGGCAAAATTGTATAGACCATATTTTCCATTCAAAGCAATTGGTTGCAATCATGATCACCCAGAGTGCTCTCAAAGGTATGACACACATCCAGAATGAGCTAACTGTGGATTTTTGGCAAAATGTCAAGGTCAAGGTCAGGTCACATAAGGTCACTATGCCAAAAAATGATACGAAATTCATGCAATACATGTTGTACATACTATTTTACGTGTAGAACTCGAAATTGATACTCATTTTACCACGTGATTTGATGAACGTGAATTACAGGTCAAGTAAAGGTCAAAGTCATGTCACAAAAGGTCAAAATTTCAAATTGATTAATACAGTAAATCAATACAATGTTCTAGACCGGCATTGTCTCACAAATACAGTGCTGCTCTTTATTTGTTTGTATCTGGTCAAAAAAGACAACAAATGATATTTCAAAATTTGACATCACGAGTTACCCATACCTTAAATGTCATCACTCAGTCAAAAATATATATATAATTTTGAAATTTGGTATGTTTGTTGAATTTATATAGTTATTTTACATATATTCCGGTTTTTAAATATCTTAAAAAGTTTTCATTTTTTTGTCATTTTTGAAAAAAAGTAAATTTTTGACAATTTTGGGGTCATTTTTTTTTCTTCTAAAAAATCAGAGATTTCCATATTGTAGCCCTTGACATTTGCTATCTTCTCTCTTTTGCGGATTCCATTTTGTCTACTACATGGCATTCATACAGTCTCCTAAAGTTTAACTGATTTTGGTGTCAATCGTGTGTAGTGACGTCACTAACTTAGCTTTATCTAAATAAATTTTTGACATTTTTTTAAAATGCAAAGGTTGTGAAAAAGATGCCCGGACAGGTACTAGAGGTTTGGCGTCGATAGCTGCATTGCTTCGTTAGATATGTTAGATATTCCTCAGGGGGGCTAAAAAAAGCCCCCCCCCAGTGACTCGCAGGTTAACTTCCAAACTGAGCAGCATAGAGCAACGCAGTAAGAACCAGCATGTTGCCTGTCATGTGAGAAATATAACAGTATCATTTTTTTAGGTTTCAGGTCAACGGGTGGCCTGCCAGGTCAAGTGAATGACCGTGACTCGACCACGTTCAGAATAGCGATTTTGCTGTCAAAAACTTAAAAACTAAAAAACTTTCAAAAACAAAAACAAAACCTTTTAATAGAAATTGATCAATACAAATAAAAAGGCACAATCCTAGGCAACCTTTGTCTCAGAAATATATAAAAAAATGTTCGTATCTAGTCCAAAAAGGTCCAAAAAGTTAATTTTAACAAATGACGTCATGAGTTTCTTACACTTAGGGAGCCATCACTCAGTCAAAATTAGAGATAATGCTTTACAATTTGTTTGAGACTTTTCATACTCAGTTCTTTCACCTATATTCCGGTTTTTGAACATCTTTGAAATTTTTGATTTGAGTGATTTTTCCCCAATTGCCTTTTTATTTTATTTTTATTTTAAGGGGTAAAAAACCTAAGATTGTAAATATCTGAGATTGCCATGAAAAAAGGAGATTTTCGATCCATGCCGTTTTTTGTTTACAATTTGCTGTAAAACTCTATTTTCTACGGGTTTCCCAATATTTATATTTTCACCAGCATGACTTCATTAAAACGTCGCAATCTCCCAAACTTCTCAACCAATTTTAATGAAGTTTGGACAGCATACGTATAACTGTTGTTAATTCAGCTGCTGTAAATTTCAGAAAGATCGGCCGCATGTTCAAACAGTAATGCAAGAGAAGCCTCAGGTTTTTTTAGGACCCCGGTAGGATGAGGGTTACATTTTTCTTCTTCCAGACTCTGATTTAGTCTTTTGATCCTGACTCCTTTTGCAACAACTGGTCATCTTGCAACATATTGAACATGTTGCAACATTCAAGAAAAACTTAGTTTTAGATAACTACTGCTGATCTCCTGAGTCGAATTTAACCCTAGTCTCTTCACTCACAGAAGTCATACTTTGTCAATAAGTGTCTAAAAATACAAAATAAATCATCCAGCCGCTTAGGTTGTAAAAAAACGAGCAAAATTAGTTTCTGTCTTTGTGTCTCCTGTCTAAAGGCACGTGTTTCGATGCCCTCTTCGTCTTAATTTAACGTCGCAACCATTGTTTTGTTTCGCACAAAATACTTTAAATTTCCATGCATTATAAGTAGGTAAAGGGCAGTAACACCAAAGCTCGATAAGCTTCGCTGCGTTTTGGGAAGTAACGCTGCTGAGGTAAAACACATCGTATCAAGCATATAGTAAACACTGTTTATCCTTTTTCTACAACTTATCACTCCAGATAATCAGTGCTATGCTATACCTACTATCGATGCACAATTGCTCACGCATACTGGTTTTCATGCGAGTATGTTCACACATGTCTGTGCAGTCGGTTTCCGTGTAAGCGGTGAAAAGAACTATGGCACATGAAGCTACCTAGATGTCAAGTATAGCAGTGCCGACATCGAAGGACAAGGACCGATCTAGCTGTAGATTTTGGGGGCCAAATCCAAAAAGTTGTTTAGGAGATCGAGGGCGAGTGAGTAGCGGGCTGTCACCTGTTAGAGAAAAGTTGCTGACCAGGGGGAGGGGGTATAGCAGGCCGTCAGCCGTCAGCGAGAGGTTGTTGACCGGAGGTGGGGGAAGGAGAGGGAGGTTAGAGTGCGTCATCAGCCGTCAGCTGATCTCAGTGCGCCGTCCGTTTTATTTTGGAAGGGGGACAAATCATGTTTTCAGGACCTTTGGGAGGACATGGTCCGCTTGCACCCCCACCCTTGACCTACCCCGGGCGGAGAAGGGTAAATAAACTATAAAGGTAAGGCCGAACGGAAAAGACAGCCTGCATCACCGGCTATCTGTGATTGACAAAGATAGACGTCACACCGGCCGAGTATTGTCATGCAGGCCGAGTAGGATAATATGCCCGAGTATTGTGCACAAATTGTGGATTCCTTGCATCTCTATCGTTTTTGATAATCAAGTTATTGAGGAACTTATAGAGAGAATGATTAGTTCCGGTAGTGGCCGCTAGGGGAAATTCGCGTTTCGTTTTTTGCTGACGGCAGGATGAGTTATTTTTTTTTTGGCGGAAAAATAATGATATCACACAAGTTCTGTCTGGGGCACCAACAAAGTGGGTGCAGAGTATGTTTTGTGATTGATGACACAACCTAGTGTGCATTTATCGTTTTTCTTGCATTGAGCCGGAGCCATTTACACCAAGAAGATAAATGTTTCAATAGCCGTTTTCACGATGGCTTATTTTGCGCGAAATGTTTTAAAACATTTTAAAATGTTTTAAAATGTGTTAGTTAGTAGCACATCTTCAACGAATGGACTAATTTTGCAAGCAATGTTTTTAACTATCGCCCTAACGGTCCAGTAGGGCGAGTTTTTAAAACATTTTTTTTTTTCGCAAAATTAGTCCATTGTGAAAGCGGCTACTACTATTTTTTTAACATTTTAAAATGTTTTAAAACATTTCGCGCAAAATAACCCATCGTGAAAACGGCTAATATGTATGTTTGGCTTTGAACATCCACCGTGCATGGCACCAGACGGTATAAACGTTATCACGATAGATGTCATAGATAAGTAGATGTTTTACTGCCTACACCACCTGCGACGCCGGGCTGGTTAGCTGAGATACGCGACAGTAAATTCACGCGCTGTCTGACAAGATCGTAATTTCAAAGGCTGCTATCACTACAAAGGCCGCTACATATAAAACCGCTCAACCAAAACGGCATTTAATTAGCCGTTTGTCCGCCCATTTTCCTCCGTGAGCAATCGTCTTTGGCTGCGGGCTAAAGGGAAGTGCTGATATTGAAAGATATATATGGCAGTGATTTCTTTTTAGCTTGGCGTGTTACGGATAATTTATTTTGCCAAACGTTTATGTATATTTCATGCATAGTGACTTTATACATGGTGTGTTAACTCAACTAATTGACAATATCCTCTTTCTAGAGCGTGATCATGTCGTAAAATGCGTACAAAACATACCAAGCGAAAGAAGTCAGACATCATGCGTTTTAATCGGTCTACCACTATGCAGTTTGTAAACGTTGGAGTGATGCATATGCCTCACTCTGTGCAATTGTATGTATTATGGCATAGTAACTACGGTCTGCATGCGTACGTCGCCCCCGCGCAACGCATCCACGAGAACTAACTGCAGAGGCTAAATACCTACTTCCGCCATAACAACCCTAACCCAATCCCGTCAAATTTATGGATAACGTCCGACACGCATGAGGGTCCGAATTCCTGGATGAACATCGAGCAATAATGCAATTCCAGCTCGCTCATCGTTGTCGCGAATTACGGTCACTACCACCACCGACCACGTGCACAGAGGTAGTTTGACTTTGCTCCTTTCATTGCAGTGCTGGAATGTTCTTATCAGCTCAGCTGCCTCTCTAATTGCACTTAGAGAAGACTGAGGGACAAGGTGTGTACGTTCGCGGTGCGCGTGCGCTATTACGAGCGAGCGCGAAGCGCACAGCGAGTCCTCATTGAATACCGGATTTTTCTCACATATAAGCGGCCGACCCGGCCCGGCTGGGCCCGGCCCGGCCAGACCGTGACGCTGGTCAGAAGCTTATATCTTATTAATCCCGCATCCGATTGACAAGCAGTCTTCGCCATCTGATAGCCCCATGCAATAACATTATGATTATTTCCATGTTTTTCTCACGTGAGGGATCAGCATGGCGCGTGACATGTGCCGCGTCAGGGTGTCAGAAAATATTATCCTTCTATAGCTGATAAACGGCTGGACCAATTAAAGGGAATGTTTCACATTAACATAAGATTTGAGTTGAGATGGCCAAGTTGTTGGATTTCCCATTGACATTAAGTATTGTAGAAGTTAAAACAACCCACAGAGGTCCTAATCGAAAGTAAATTTGAGTTTGGTTTTGACATCTGCAAAAAATAAGCCCCTAGTGTAATTGAATTGCCGCGTAAAGCCGTGTCGTCATCTCTTCTTTATCAAATGTTGATTGAAGTAGACTTGTTACATTTGGCTATGCATTAGGCCATACACTAGTCATACATATTGCAGCGTGAAGGTTTTCTCTATTTCCCAAATTCTTCATATGACGTCATAACAGCCCAAAATACTAAAACTTAGATTTTCATGAAATCGAGCACTGTTTGTAAGAAACAAATGTCAGAATCGTGTTTCGGCAGCAATTAACTGTCGTATTTTGCATCCCACAAGCGGCGTAACACTGGCAACTTTTTCAGAAATTGTGAAATTTCCCCTTAAGCTGAAATTTGGTGTGTGGTTTTGGAGACCACACCACTGGCAATGTTGCACAGGTCAACTCTGGGTCACATTTCACGTCGCACGTGACCCTGCTCCGGTCCACGAAAATTACCTACAAAACATCGTTTCTATACCGGACCTATATCTCGGCAACCAAAAGTCGAAAGACACAGGTCAAACACAGATGTGTAGAGAAACGATCCGCCCGGCGTATGCACTATGTGTCGATCAGCGACGCGTGGTACGTGCAAAGTTTCTTGCTATACAAGCTCAAATTCATGGTTTATGACGCCTTCACAATTTAAATCAGTGCTCAGCACCTATGGGACGTAAAGCGATGAAACAAACACCAATGTGTAGACCAATGAACCGTCTCTAAAATGCATGCACAAATTTGGGCTTGAATGCAATATTTCACTGCTAAAATCCGCCTGTGATATACACATTGGCAATCTTATCATTTTTCCTTCATTACACCGCCGTAGCATCAAAACCAAAGGGTGCTAAACGATAAAAATGGTGCAGCTGTAAAGCGCAATCAAATCCATCTAATATCCACCCAAAATGTATTTTTGCCTACAAACATGAAACTTATCATTGCAAATGAAAAATAACGCTTCAAAACTTGCTTAGTTCAAAGTATCGATTTAGTTCGGATCTATTTGCGACGGCAAAACATCACATAGCGAAAATAATTAAAAAGCTTGCTTCACACAAAACGAACGTTCGTTGGGCGGGTGATAAATTAACGCGGATTTATTCGGACTCGCTCGTCCTTCGCCGTTTAAGGCGTCTTACCGGTAGTACACACATATATCATGTTGGGCGTTTAACCCATCACCTCCATCGCTCGGCGATGCATCAACTGACCCATCGAGCCAGGAATGCAATCCACTTTGTACGAACCACGCTCACCATTAGCCGGCGTCTGTTCGCTCGTTAACCTCTAACGCTCGTTAAACTGTAACGGCACCGAGCACCAGACGGAGCACACGACCACACACCGGAGTAACTGTACACGAGCTGGCCCAGATCCTGCAGCCTTCCTCGCCGTAACACCGGTCCGTGGGAGCGTCGCGCCGTTATGCCGATCTGCTGCAATGCGTTTACGTCTCATCTATGTAGCCCGCGCCGCGGTCGGCCTCGGAGACAACTTCGCCGTGTGTGTGTGTGTGTGTGTGTGTGTGTGTGTGTGTGTGTGTGTGTGTGTGTGTGTGTGTGTGTGGTGTGCGCGTGTGCGTGTGCGTGTGCGTGTGCGTGTGCGTGTGCGTGTGCGTGTGCGTGTGCGTGTGCGTGTGCGTGTGCGTGTGCGTGTGCGAAGGGGGACCAAAATGACCCCCATCTAACTCGAAAACTAAAGGGTCTAGAAAAAACAAGGAAAAAACGTTCGAAATTTTTCGACATGGACATTTGATTTAACGTTGAGTATTTTTAACTAAGTTCAATATTGATGTCACCAGAGGTCATCAAAATAACGATACAAAAGACTTGAGTCTCAACATTAAAGAAAATAGTCGAAAGGTGTCACTATGTCTTGTGTGCTCTCGTTTCATCAAAGGAATTTACTTCAGTCATGTGAATTGTGATGAAGGTTTTTGCTAAAGTATACTTTTACAAAAAACCTTCATCACAATTCACATGACTGAAGTAAATTCCTTTGATGAAACGAGAGCACACAAGACAATGCGAATGTGTTACTTATTAAATGTACGTCGTGCATGTATGAGCTGCATCATTAGCATGTTAGTTATGACAAGGTGCAGAATACCTACGATGTGAGCGCTCGCGTACTTTGTGGGCTATACCTGGTAGTTAAACTTAAGTGGTGGGTGAGTGATGAATGGCATAACTGATGGGGATTTCATGCACAAAATAAACACTCATTATCACTGATTGACGTGCAAGGGACCTTACGCCGCTCACCAACAAATGGATTGTTTTCCATCATCATCATCATCAACAAGTTTATTGTACTTAAACGTATTCGTTAAGTATACATACATCCAAGGGCGGATCCAGGGGGGGGGGCAAAGGGGCCATGCCCCCCCCAAACCACCCAAAATCGGCGCAAATTTGCAACACATTTCCTGAGTTTGTCGTAAAACTAACACTTTTACAGAGAAGTTTGTTTTAAATCAAGCTATTGATACATAAGCAAGGGGAAATCCGATGAGTTTTCAGAATTATGGGATAATTTTTGGGATTTGGCCCCCCAAACTGTCAAAATAACACTTTCTGGATCCGCCAGTGCATACATCGACTCGGCGCATGTATATTGTATGTATAACTTACCAAATTGCAGCACTTAGCCGTTTCGCAGCGCCTCGGCAGCAACCAGGAATCCAAGCACGGGAGGTCCGTACAGCACCACACAGGGACCGTACAGCACCACACAGGGACCGTACAGCACCACACAGGGACCGTACAAGCTCCACACGGGGACAATACAGCACCACACAGTGACCGTACAGCACCACACGGGGAACGCGTACAGCAACCACAAACAGGGATCGTACAGCACCATACAGGGAACCGTACTGCACCACCACAGGACCGTACTGCACCAACGGACCGTAACAACACCACACAGGGACCCCGTACGCACCACACAGGGGACGTACAGCACCACACAGGGACCGACAGCACCACACAGGGACCGGTACAGCACAACACAGGGACCGTCAGCAACCAACAGGGCCGTACACACACACAGGGACCGTACAGCACCACACAAGGGACCGTACGCACCACATAGGGACCGTACAGCCCCACATAGGACGTACCGCAACCACACAGGGCCGTACAACACCACACGGGGCGTACGCACCACACAGGGACCGTAGCACCTTACATCAGGGACCGTACAGCCCCACAACAGGGAACCGTTAAGCACCAACACAGGGACCGTACTGCACCACACAGGGACCGTACAACACCACACGGGGACCGTACAGCACCACACAGGGACCGTACTGCACCACACAGGGACCGTACAGCTCCACACGGGGACCGTACAGCACCACACAGGGACCGTACAACACCACACCCGGGACCGTTACAACACCAACACAGGGACCGTACAAGAGTCCACACAGGGACCGTACAAGCACCACATAGGGACCGTACAGCACACACAGGGACCGTACAGCACCACACAGGGGACGTACAGCACCACACAGGGACCGTACACGCACCTATAAACAAACCAGGGACCGTACATCACCACATAGGGAACGTACAGCACCACACAGGGACCGTACAGCACCACAATAGGGACCGTTACAGCCCACAACAGGGACCGTACAGCACAGCATAGGGAAACCGTACAGCACCACCAGGGACCATTACAGCACAAACACAGGGACCGTACAGCACCCACACAGGGACCGCTACAGCACCACATAGGGACCGTACAGCACCCATAAGGCCCGTAGCAGCACCACATAGGGACCGTACAGCACCACAGGGACCGCTACAGCACCACATAGGGACCGTACAGCACCACATAGGGACCGTACAGCACCATACAGGGACCGTACAGCACCACACAGGGACCGTACAGCACCACACAGGGACCGGTACAACACCAACACAGGGACCGACATCACCATACAGGGACCGTACAGCACCAACAGGGACCGTACAACACCACACAGGGACCGTTACTCACTAACAGGGACCGTACAGCACCACACAGGGACCGTACACACCACACAGGGACCGTACACACCACGCAGGGACCGTACATCACCACACAGTGACCGTACAGCCCAACAGGGACCGTACAGCACCACACGGGGACCGTACAGCACCACACAGGGACGTACAGCACCACACAGGGACCGTACAGCACCACATAGGGACCGTACAGCACCACACAGGGACCGTACATGCACCACACAGGGACCGTACAAGCACCACATAGGGACCGTACAACACCATACAGGGACCGTACAGCACCACACAGGGACCGTACTGCACCACACAGGGACCGTACAGCACCACACGGGGACCGTACAGCACCACACAGGGACCGTACAGCACCACACAGGGACCGTACTGCACCACACGGAAAGAAATATAATAAAGTTCCCCTGCTGGCAGCACTGGGACCCGCCGCTTTAAAAACATCGACATAAATTTGTCCAACTCTATCTAGCGAAACGTACAGTTGTCAATCAATGAAACGGTATCAAACATGGCAAGAATACCCGTCTCACGTCTGTGCCACCCAAAAACATAATGTACACTTGTCTTTATGCCCTTAACCAGCTGGTCGATCACACGACACATCGAGGGCGACACTGACAGTCACACGAGGGTGACACTGACGGTCACACGAGGGCGATACTAGCAGTCACACACGGTGACACTGACAGTCACATGATAAACGACACTGACAGTCACATGATAAACGACACTGACAGTCACACGAGAGCGACACTGACAGTCACACGAGAGCGACACTAGCAGTCACACGAGGGTGACACTGACAGTCACACGAGGGCGACACTGACGGCTGGACCGTGGAGCCGACATCAGCGGCGCGAGGTGACTGTGACTGGGCGAGGTTTGACTGTGACTGGGCGAGATGTCTCAATGCTGATTTATTCTGACCGGTGTCTACCGGAGCTGCATGATCGCTCCTGCTGCGCTGGAGACCGGAGAGGTTACGGCACCCCAGCGGCACCCCTCGCTCCATCTCCGCAGCAGCCCTCCCGTGCGCCATGACTCATGAATGCCATGCCGCCATCGCGGACGGCACCTCCGACCTCCTCCGACCAGCCGAGTCTCCTGCGGTGTAGCCAGGCCGATACAAACGTCACGAAGCGATCGCACACTCTTACCAGTATAGCGCCGTATTTGGCGATGAACGAGCGAGCACGAAGGAAATGTATGGTGAATTTCAACTCAATCGGTCAAGAAGTTTCTGAGATAGAAGAAGTGCGCACGTGCAGAGACACCCATCCCTGACTTGTGGAAAGGCAGCGGCTGAGAGGTCACTAACCACACACCAAAGTCGAACACAATCCGTTAAGCTGTTGCTGAGATATAGAATAGGGGTGAGCACGTGAGCATGTGCAGAGGCAACCTAGCATTGACTTGTGGAAAAGCGGCGGCTGTGGGGTCCCTAACCACACACTAAATTGGAACATAATCGGTTCAGCCGTCCCTGATATATAGAATAGGGGTTTGCACGTGCGCACGTGCAGAGGGAACCCAACTCTGACTAGTGAAAAGCGGCGGTTGAGGGGTCCCTAACTACACACCAAATTCGAGCGCAATCAGCCAAGCCGTTGTGGAGTTTCTGCGATAAAACACCTTTCAACACCCCTCACGAGGCACACGCCACGCGCAGTGGAAGTCTCCCACATGAGTCGGCTCTGATAAAAAACAGGATTGATTGGATGGGGCTACTCAGCAAAGAAACCCGTTTGTCAATCGGACGTGCTGTTGCATAGATATAAGCTTCTCAAAAGCGTCGCCACGGGTCGGGTTGGGTTGGGTTGGGTCCGGCCGCTCATAATCAGATTTGTCCCATATACCACGTGAAGATGAGCTAGCGCTTCGCGTTCGCTCGTAATCAGTCTCGACACCAGCGAGCTCAACCCGAGTAGACGCCGTGGACCGAATGACACCATTACGACTGTGCGGGATGGGACAGGTGCAGGGCCGGCGCCACAGGGGGGGGGGGGGGGGGCAGCTGCCCCTCCCAACCGCCAGCGCCAGCAGGGCCCTTTTCGGCCAGCCTAGTGGGCGGACGAGCTGACAGACCGCGCGAAGCGCGGTATCGTTGGCCGGAAGACCACGCGAAGCGTGGTTGAGTTAGGAGCACTTCAGAGGTTCTTTTGGGGCACCAGGGCCCTCTCTGAAAGACCAGAGGGCCCCGGCCCTTGGTCGTTCAACAAAACCCTGTACATGTCATAGGGCCCCTGTATGAGCCAAAAGGGCCCCTGAGCGGGTCAGAAGGCCCCTGAACACGTCAAATGGGCCCCTAGACAGCGCAGAGGGGCCCCTGGGGCAGGTCGGAGAGACCCCTGAGCTGAACATGTCGGCAGGGTGAAAAAGCAGCCAGCGAAGTCCCTTGTCATGTCTTCAGGGCCCCTGTGCAGGTCAGAGGGGCCCTGTTCAGGTCAGAGGGGCCCCCGACCAGACTAAAAAGGCCCTGGGTAGGTCAGTGGGTCCCGTTAACATGCCGAATGGGCCCTAGCCAGTACGGAGGGGCCCAGGGCAGGTTGAAGTGCCCTCTGAGCATTTTGGCAAGCGGCAAAGCAGCTAGCGCAGTCCCTTGACAGGTCCGAAGGGCCCCTGAGCAGGCTGGAGGGTCCCTGAGTAGGCTGGAGAAGTTCAAAGGGCCCCTGTGCAGGTAAGAGGGGCCCCTGGCCAAACTAAATGGACCCCTGGGTAGGTCAGAGGAGTCCCATATCATGCCGAATGGGCCTCAAGCCAGCACGGAGGGGCCCCAGGGTAGATCGAAGGGCCCTCTGAGCATGTCGGCAAGGCGAGTAAGTTGCCAGCGCTGTTCTTTGCCAGGTCGGAAGGGCCTCTTAGAAGGCTGAAGGGCCCCTGGATAGACCAGAAAGTTCAAAGGGCCACTCTGCAGGTCATATAGGACCCTGACCACACCACAAGGGTTCCTGACCAGGTCAGAGGGCCCCCTGAACACGCTTGATAGCCTCTAGCCAACACAGAGCCAGAGGGGCTTCTGGGCAGGTCGGAGGGCCCTCTAAGCATATCGGCAAGGCGACAAAGCAGCTAGTGCAGTCGCTTACCTGGTCCGAAGGGCCCCTGAGCAGGCTGGAGGGCCCCTGGACAGACCAGAGGGCTTCTGGGAAGTTCAAAGGGCCACTGTGCAGGTCATATAGGCCCATGACCACACTAAAAGGGCCCCTGACCAGGTCAGAGGGCCCCCTGTACACGCTTAATAGTCCCTAGCCAACACAGAGGGGCCCCTGGGCACTGGCAGGTCGGAGGGCCCTCTGAGCACATCGTAAATGCAGCAAAGCAGCTAGCACAGTTCTTACCAGGCCCGATCGAAGGGCCCCTGAGCAGGCTGAAGGGCCCCTGTAGAACCAGAGTGCCACTGGAAAGTTCAAAGGGCCCCGGTGCAGGTCAGAGGACCCCTGACCAGACTAAAAGAGCCCCTGGGTAGGTCAGAGGGGCCCCTTTACATGTCGAATGGGTCCCTAGCCAGCACGGAGGAGCCCCAGAGCAAGCAGGTCGAAGGGCCCTCTGAGCATTTCGACAAGGCGACAAAGTTGCCAGCGCAGTCCCTTGCCAGGTCGGGAGGGCCTCTTAGAAGGCTGAAGGGCTCCTGGAGGATCAGACCACAAGGGGCGACCTGTACCATGGTGTATTATTATGTACAGCGGTGTCAATTTATGAAAACAATTGGGGGGCCCTAATGCTAACTTTATATATTTTAACTGCATTCTTAACATGCAACGCCATAGGCCTTATGTTAAAATTTGAAATCATTGGGTGGCCGCCCCCCCCCCCAATTGTATACAAATCGACAGCGGTTTCCTGAAGATACCTAAGTATTTTAGAAGATACGTGTGTTAGTCAGCATTTTTATTACTGGGGCATTGTTGCCTGCATTCACTTTTGGTATTAGATATGCCAGAAATATTCACCTGGTATAACAATTCTAATCCCTTCGCTTGTTAAGTCGCTTGTGTTAGATTTCATGCCTATCCTTGCCATCCGTGGGCGACGAAAATCTACTGGTAAAGAGTAATATGCTGCAACTGGCATTGCCGTTGAGGATCGGGTAGAAAGCGAAAGAAATGAGAAAGAAAGAATATATTTTTTTCTTCTAGAAAAAAGGCCCTTTTGGCCCTTTGTCTGAAAAAGCTGCCCCTAACCGAAAATATGTGGCGCCGGCCCTGGACAGGTGTATCTGATATTCGCGCTGAGTTGTTTATTGGGAGAAGATTTTACATACTGCTGATTAAACGATCAAAGTTTTTTAATTGGCTCTCTGTATGCATAGACTGCTGAGTGCTGATTAAACGATCAAAGTTTTTTAATTAGCTCTCTATACGTCACATGATCGTGATTTACACCCCATGTGCTGTGAATTATAGGCATTTATGTACCTATCAAAGTATCATGATATGTGCAAGGTAAATCACAGGGGAAATATATGTGCTAGGTGGCTGATCCGTCTGAAACGGTCTCCGACAGGCTGGTGACGTCATAAATCCCTCACTCTGGATCAAATGAATTTTTGCATTACACTTTTAACCCGAATGTTTTGAATGGAAGGATTTCCGAGGTCAGGCTCCACCCTAAGCATATAGCTTGATGAGCACCTCACCACCCGATCAAGCAATTCCTGACGTCCCGCAAAATTTAGAGACGAAAGTTTAACGTGCCCCAACATACCTGGACACGGTCCGCCTCGCTCGCTGACGTCACATGACCTCGAATGTGACCGCTGCCACCGGCCGCAGGCCATTCCAGTCAGCGGCAAATATCGCGCGCCGAAGCGACTCGAACCCGGGCTGCCACTAACGGGATAGGTCAGAAGCCCAGCGCTCTCCTGACTGACTTATTCGGGCGGACTCGTTAACACAAATTCATATACCCTTGATATTGATTTTCCGATATTATGCCAAAGTGAATTCAGTATGGGTGTACTATTTAGCTTTTGCTATTTGGTATGGCCATGGATGATGCAGGCGCAAGCCGAAAGCTCCTTTACTTGTGTTTTTATTTAACTAAATATTCCTTTCGGCATTTTTTTCGAAGTCATTGTTTATTTTTCAACCATAACATGCAAACATTCGTAGTAGGAACACATACCTAACATGCACATTGCACACACATGTTTTTCCCCATTATCCTCTGAAGTATATTTATTATTTACTAGTCCATGCAAACCAAGGCTCTATAACAAGGTAGGCCATTCCG
>VOPJ01014827.1:0-39889 GCA_014673585.1 Semibalanus balanoides | reverse complement strand
TTTTCCCTGGATCCACCCCTGAATCACAAAGTGTCAAGACGCTTGACGTAACGGTTTAGAAGCGGCGGGCGAACAAAAAAGCACTGGGGCAGAATCTGACCCCATCGCAGGAAATAGGGTTATCAATGCTCATTCGCATAATTTAGTCTAGCGCTTTCCGTGCTCGAAACAAATAGCACAGTTTCGCTGCAGATGGAGATGGAATCCACCCACAGACGACATGCATCGCAGAAGCAGGCGACTAGCATCAATTTATCCACTCAGTGATGCACCTTCATCTGAAACAAGGACGGATCCAGGGGGGCCAACGGGGTCATGACCCCCTCCAAGACCGTTCAAGGGAGGGCCACCGCCAAACTATGTTTTGCCCCCACCCCCCAAACGGGGGAAAAAATAACAATTTATCGCAAAAATTTGCATCAGTCAAAATTCAGCTATCCACAGCCAAAAAATACAAAATATCGCGTCGCTTCGCGGCATGACACAAGTTTCCCAATTGTTCATGCAAATCATCGTAAAATTGCCTTTGCAGCAGTCAAAAACCAGCTATCCACAGCAAAAGTGGAAAATTTCGTTATGCTTCGCGGCATGACACAAGTTTTCCAATTGCTTATATAAATTTGGAGAATGGGAAAATTAGTTACATAAAATGTATTGCAGAGGCTCTTATCGGCGGTAATTGCTGGCACCAGGGCCCACTCCCTTCATGGAATATAAACTTTCAAGCGGGCTACATGTTTAGCTAGTCTGCTGAGTTGCGAAAAAAGGCGACGCGAACACAAGGACGTGGACATCAGCACCCGGAAGCTGCTCCAATAGTGCCCTTAGCTTGCTGGACCGAAGAGATAACAGTGGGACAAGGCCAAGACCATCTCCCGGAGCCATCTCTTCCCAGGCTCCTCCAGATCCGCAGGGACCATTTATCGGCAAGAAGGTCGTGTGGCGTGGTTCTTTTTTTTTTTTGCGTTCTCTTCTGTTCTTGTTTCCTATATATCTTCATTTCGCCCACTATTCAAGTCTCTTGTCTCACATCCTCGCCACGTACCATATGTGTACAGTTATTATTATCATATATGTACCATTGAGCGCCAGGGACGTGGGAACCGGTGGGGGTGGGGGGGGGGGGCAGAAGGGGCAACTCGCCCCCCAGCTTTGGAGCTGGGGGGCGACGCCTCCCCCCCCAACTTTTTACACGATCACTCTTCTCTGCATTAAAAGGACATACATTCGACGGCAAAAGGAGAGTAATAAAGTAAAAAAGTGAGGGAAAAGTGAATGTTTATGGCATATGGATTTGGAAGCTGAGCATGGACAGAAATGACGCGACTATGACTCGGAACAGAGAGAGTTTGTGAATTGGCATCTCGCCATCGGCATAACGCTACGTAATCCACAGCCAAGGCGTTGATGCAAACGCTTTGCTGTAGAACAGTGCGCGAATAAACGTCTGGAGCCAGCCTTCAGGGACTGGGAACCGTGGGGGCCTGGGGACTCGCCCCGCCCCAGTTTGGACCGTGGGGGCACGCCCCCGACTTTTAAAGCTAGGGTGTCGGCTCTCCTCTCTTTCCACGATCTTTTAACTCTGAATTAGAGAACGGCATTGTCTACGAAAATTTGCTAAAGTTTTGTAGAACAAAGGTGCTTCAATGAAAAATGCATTGAATTTGGGATTGGTTTTGCATCTTTCTATCATAGCCCTATTCCCTGCGGGCGGCCAGAATTACGTTAACCTGCGGGGGGCAGATTCTGCCCCCCAGAGATCTCAAGAACCGCTCGGTCGATTTCGATGGGATGAACACCATTCGATTCGTCGTTACAAGATGAACAAGATGGTGTCATCTTTTTTACCCCCGATTTTTTTTTAATGGGTGGTCAGGGACACCAAATACGATTTTTTGTGTTTTTAGAAAGGTCATTGCGGCCATGCGATTCGACCGATTGTCATACCCGAAAGGTTTTTGAGATTCCAATGTAATGGTCTTCAGTATATAAGAGGAACAAGTACCAAAATGATAAATCATGGGCGTACTCAGGGATGAAAAATGGGAGGATATTCTAATAATAAATATATGCTGTTCGTGATTATTTTGGATGATAGAAACGTCACATGTTGGCTTTGTTAGTTATTTTTAAAATAAAATATATTGCACATAGGCAGATTCAGGTAAACAACGTGGGAGGCACCATGTGCGGAACGCCTTTTATCATCTTAACTAATTTGAAGTTCGGGCCTTATTTGACGGATGAATCGCCTCCCTTTTATGTACCTGAGTGCGCCTCTGCTCCAAAATATGTATAATCCAAGTATGTATGACGTATATAACATATTTTGACGTATATGACGTATTAGCAATGACATAGCTTTTGACGCTTTTATTCCACCGCTAACTCCGAAAGAAGTTTGCGCCGCACCGCTGCATTCAAAATGACCTCCCCAAAACATGAGCCTGGAGCCGCTTCTGCTTGACAGATTTTTTTCTTCAAAATTTTGACAGAACACGCGTCATTTAATTCTAGGAAAATTCAAAAAGTTTCAAAACGCTAGGCTGAACTGTTTGGAAGTGGCACGCAAAAAACTACCGGGGGGATATAATCTCCCCCCCGCGCAGGGCCGGAATAGGGTGAACAGTGGCATCGCACATTTGACCATCGTAGCATCGAAACACTGCTAAATACAGCGCACCACCCTGTCCATATGAAGTTTCTTCGTCTGTAACGCCCTCCCGCACTAGAGCTCACTTTTGTTTTGATGTCACCTAATATCAGCGTTCAGTAGAATAACGAGGATCACGGTTTACCCCATCGTTGCTAGCACATAGACTATATGTGGTGAGAAGAATATTTAATTTAATTTATACTATTCATTGAAAAACTTACTAGGCGTCGTGGCAGCAGAGTAATATAACATTCAGACTTTTTGCGTGGGGGTAGGTCACGTTTTTTTTATAGCAAAACGCTTCATTATATATGCATAGTCGAATCTGCTCCCCTGACGTTTTCGCGGAGAAAGAGTCGGCCAAGGGGCCGAAAAAGGAAAAGTGGCCACCAACAAAATTAACGGATCAAGGCGGTCACCGGGCATTGACGCATCAGGAACCGGATGGCGAATATCGGGGATATATTCCGATATATGGGTTGAACGGTTGGTGATATATTGCGATAAATCCTGTTGGCGAATATATAGGGGGCGGGGACCACAGCGATATATCGCTTTTTAGCTATCATTTTTGCTACCTCAGGTCCACCAAAAAGTTCGCCCCCCCCCCCCAACTTGAAAGTACTTCCCACGCCCCTGTTGAGCGCTGTCATCGTGATTTACTATTCGAAGAATATGTATATGAAAAACTATCTTTATCTAAATATTTCCCATCATACCGAGATGTGCAGCCATATAGGGTCTATCTGAGGCTTGGCTCCACTCACGGTCTGGTTCCAGTATTAAAAACAATGCCACGACAAACAAACAAAAATCAAGCCGCTTCGGGACGTCAAATCAGTGACCATCGTCATAACGAAGCCGTCGCTATCGTCTTCGGTTCGTTGTAACGGTGAATTGAATTAATAGCATGTTTAGCTTTTTATTCTTTATAAGGCTCACTGCCTATTTTGCTGGATATCATCAGGCAAAGCCATTACAAAATCGCACCGCTTCATGGCGGCGCTAAATAAGTACCTACCTACTATACATGCAAATATAAATTACAAATGCTGCAAAGGATTGAATAAAAGCATAACAATGAGGTTAATTTTTTCGTCATTCTAGCCGATCTCCCACTAAAAAATATCGGCGACGCCACTGGGTACAGCTGACAGTTGACATAGTTTTGCTCAGTGTCAGGCAATGTCGGAACAACAAAAACTTCTAGCTGATATTTTGCGATATGCCAAAAGTTCGAAAAGCTAAAAAAAACACACATTAGAAGCCCTGAGGTTGCAAAAGAAAGTGGTCCAAGTCCGGGAACAAATTCGAAATTGGGGATGGTTAAGGTTCGCTCAAAACGGTTTGTCCCCCCCCCCCAGATGGCCGGCTGGATCCGCCCTTGATCTGAAATATTGCGATTCTTAAGTCCTAGACATGACAATAAACAGTACCTAACCATATGTCGCTTATCGCTTAACCATTTGTGTAACGTATGCTATGCACGGAATGAAAGCAATGTTCCGAGACAAAGCAGCCTACAAAAACAATTTATTTAACTACGTATTTCTTTGCTGCGAGTATGTCTTTGTATAACGTATGCACGGAATGGAAACCATGGTCCAAACGGCTTACGAAAACAATTAATTAAACTATGTATTACTTTGCTGCTAGAGCTCATAGCATGTGGTTGCGCCGCCTACAGGCGCACCCATGACCCAGCCACATTCTAGAAACCAACATTACCATGAGATCCAGGCGTACTCCTTGTCATCAACATTGCAGTATGCAACGAACACCCCATCACTTATTTATGCCACTCCGTATTTGTGCTTGACCAACATCTCAATTCAGGCCGTATCCCCGCTGGTGCTGAGTGTGTGCATCACTGTGCAGCTCGTTGCGATGCAGACCGGCCGCGGATATTTCGCGGAATGCTCCTCAGCTGCCCAGCGGCCTTTCGGCGGTTTAAAGATCGGAGGATGTATCGGTGTCTCAGCCATGATAGCTCGGTGTCACCTCGGTGACCCCATTCGACCATGACTGCTCGCTGGGTGCGCTGGTCAGCTGACGCAGCCTCCTCCCTTCCTGTTGTCACCGGCAACTGCCCACACGGTCTACATTAGTGTCAATGCCGGCAACATGTGTCTCTTTGGATGTATTGCCACCAAATCAGGCAACTGAACTGCCTGCGCTCGTAAGCAACGCCTGAATAATCGTCGAGTGGCCTTGCAGACGCTATGTGAGGACGTCATTGGGAGATATGGACGCTCTCAGTGCACGTCTGTCGGGCCCGGTCAACTGACCGGATGTGCAGCCGGCAAGGTGCAGCTCAGACCACAACAAACGCCCGCTGTCAGCCGTCCACCCAGATTTGAGCTGCGGTAATGCGGCGACACCCCAACATCTGATAACGCTCACACCCATTACAGCACGGAACCAGCTTGGCGGCAGTGGTAACAAGTAGGTACTTAAGGTGGGCTGTTTGTTTATAAGCAGAAGATATTGAGGCGGAGAACGCTGCAGGCTTGACTGGTTTATATGCATCCCTTCCTTGGATGCTGTGTCTTCAGACAGTGCTTTTCAGCGCACCTGTTTTAAAGCTATTTAGGCATTGGAAAGCGGTTATAGCATAGGCTATTCCACCAATCTTAATCCGCGACCGAAGGGGCGGATATCTCCCCCCCCCCTGAGGTTTTCAGGAGTAGCTGAAAAACTGGGGCGCGCAGCGCCACCAAATTTCGAGCAGAAAGATGTTATGTAAAGCGGTGCGCATAATTACGGCTCACATATCTGGCAAGATAGAGACAATTTGGCACTATATGTTCTTGTCGCTGTGAACTTCATCAAATGTGCATTTCGTAGCTCTAAATTCAATGTCTTCGTCGATTCGTCGAAATAGACATCACAGCGTTGGCGAGTAGGACAGAGGTTTTCTGAACGTCTGCTGCTGTCAGCGAGCTCGTATGCTGTTTTGTCGAACGCTATGCCTATAGCGATTCGACACAACAGCTCGTGCGCGCTGACAACAGCAGACGATCAGTAGGTATATATCTGTGGCATCGTTAGCGCCGGCCAATATACTGGCCGGCGCTAACGATGTGCTAGCAGTTTAACCCGGCATTGAATGGGGGCGGGCGCGTTTAACGCTCCATGACGAATTTCGTAATAACGCAAAAATTATTAGCGCTATCAACGTGAAAATTGTATTACCTTCTTGTACAGTCACGCACAAATGTTCTTTGCACTTCATAGACACCACCCGATGTCGATGCGCCCGGCGAATATAACCTTTGTGCACTGGCGGATCCAGGCTCACTTCGTGTTGGGGGGGGTCATTTTTTGTGGCAAAAAGGTACACAATTTTTTCTCCTGGGATCTGGGCTGGTCACCGTATTTTGTTATTCGAGCTTAAAAAATACTTTTTTTTCGGGACACAAATATTTTTCTGGATTTTTTGGAAAAAAAACTGAAAAATGCACGAAACGCGATAATCCATAGGAGATCACTTGTAAGTGATAATAACATTTATCTCATACCAACTCGCAGGGGCTCCACCAACAATTCTTGAGTAGGGGTCTGCTGAAATGACGAAAAAAAATATTCCCATTTTGTATGCGTGTATTGCAACATATTTAATGCGATTTTCCATGATATAGTAGGTATTTAGTTATTTAGCGTCGCGCGCGTTTTTTCGTGTTTGCCTGATAAAACCCAGAAATATAGGCGGTGGGCCTGGTAGAGGATGGGAGACTTAAAATGCGAATCACTCAATTCAATGTTGCGACGAACCGAAGACGATGACGATGGCTTCGTTATGACGATGGCCACGGATATGACGCAGCGAAGCGGCGAGATAATTTTCGGTAGTGGAAAACAACATTTTCATATTGGAACCAGACCGTAATTGGAGCCAAGCCTCAGGTAAACCTTTTCCTGGTTGCACGTTCGGTATGATGACAAATATTGAAATGAAGATAGTTTTTATACACATTAGCCTCGTGTAGTAAATCACGATGACCGGTGGCAGTCAGCACTCAATAGTACATATGGTAATACAAACTGTACCTTATTTATCTATACAGTGTCCAGGTACGTCGGGCACGTAAATCTTTCGTCTCTAAATTCTGCTGGCCAACAGGAATTGCGCGATCGGGTGGTGAGGTCAGGACCCACTAGCGGATCCAGGGGGCGGCAGGGGCGTTAGCCCCCCCCCATATTGCCTGAAATTGACGAAATTTGAGATATATTCCACTGTAGAGGGAAATCTAATAAACTTTTACAAAGGCATAATTGTCTTAAACCGTTCAGTAAGGTACAAGGAAGCCAAATCCGATGAGTTTTTCGAATTTGATGAAACTTTTTTCAATTTAGCCCCCCCCCCCATGCCCAGGTTCTGGATCCGCCAGTGTCAGGACCTATGCTTCAAGCTCTGCTTAGCGCGGGTCCTGACCTCGGAAAGCCATTCATACAAACATTCGGCACTAAATTTTTATAATAAAATTGCATGAATGAGTTCTGTTAACGCCATTGACTGGCGTTTCAGCCGACGTTTTGGACTGATGGGACAGTAATTGTTGTTCCATGGTTATCTATCACTAAATTGGCTGCTACAGGTGCTACAGCCGCTTCTTCTGCTTCAGGAACCGAGCTCTGAAGAGCCGAGTTGGCTCTCTCCAGTGCGCCTTATTCCCAGACGCTCCCTGTTCTGTTCTGTTCTGTTCTGTTCTGTTCTGTTGACTGTTCTGTTCTGTTCTGTTGACTGTTCTGTTCTGTTCTGTTGACTGTTCTGTTCTGTTCTGTTCTGTTCTGTTCTGTTCCTTCCTCCCTGCTCCCTGTTCCTTCCCGCCTACGCCTGCCAACATTTGCATAACGTAGGTAACATAGCTTAACAACTTAATAAGGCATGTGCCATCCCGACGTCTGACTCGATTGCTTTGAAATCCTGTGGCATGGATACATATGTCTGGGTAGGCGTTCACTGCCGACCTTTGAAGGAATCAAGTATGTGCAGTATCTATGATAAACACAGTGCTCTGGGAATACTGATTGATGTGACATCTGGCTGGCATGCGCTAACAGTCCGACTACCGGATCTGGCAAAATGCCAAAGTCGCAAACAATGTGACCGCATTCAGTACGGTCAGAGCCGCTCTACTGCATACGAAATGACTAGGCATAATTGATGAATCTTACTTGAAGGATAGTGATTCGTTTACCGAAAACTTTCGAAGCTGGTACAACTTCTCGCGTTTAATCGCTTTCCAGAGTAAAGTTATATCAGTGAGGCAAAGTTACGTTAAATACATAGTTAAATGAATCCCTTTTTGTTTGTGCCATTGAATCACTCGTGCTAATCAGTCGAAAATAGCATTTTGAAATTTGTCCACATTTTATGATTAATTGGCATGTGGACTTTTAGCCCCTAAACTATAAAATACTGAAACAACAACAAAAATGAGTTAGGAGCTGGCCTGCTGATGAGATGCCTGCTGCTGACCAGCACTCTGTGAGCCGTTCACACCGCCTGTATGATCAATGCCCGTCGACTGCGCCGCCATTAGGTTTGCTCAGTCCACTTACTGCCTGAACGGCCGGTGGTGCTTCATATGCGCACCCGTCCTGCCGCGCTATCCGTCAGGTGACGCTCCGGACCCTCGCTTTGGACGGCGGCAACACAGCAGGGCGCAGACCGGCGCAGAGCGGCTCCTCAGAATGGTCGAGAGCCGGACTCAGTTTCGTCATCAGCCGTCGTGGATGCTGATTAGGGGGTGCAGGAGGGGGTGCAGGGGGTTGCAGGGGACGACAGTTGACTGATGAGCGATACCAGACCGGCCGGCGGCGGCGGCTGAGTGCAGTCCGAGCCGCTGATGGTCGGCGGCGTAGTGATGGGTTCACTCTGCCCGTTCCCGCTGCATCACCGCCGCGCATTGTGCCGGCACTATTCTCCCCGGCCGGACCGGCCTCGGCAGTTCAGCTCTGAAAGGAGGGAAGCCCTCTGATGGCCGGCTTTCTCACAGGCGACGACAATAAAAACGTGATCTTATCTGGAGTAATGACCGTACATTGGCGAGATAGATGATGGGTCGGACGGGGGAACGAGGACGACTCAGTCACGTGCAACATGAAGAATAGCGAGCATGTGTGCTTTGTAATGGCTTTGTATGACTGAAGACGTACAAAGCCGTGGCTGGTCACCGCCGTCAGACGTGGCATCGGCATGCCCGAGCGGGCGCTACGCAAGATCGATATGGCCAGACTGCGAACTACTTATGTGCGCGTTGGTAGCGACACGGCACCATGCGTTGCTCGCACATCAGGAGTCGATTGGGCTGATAGAGCCGCTCTGTCATACGAGCCAGAGGCGTCGCCACTGGGGGGCCAGAAGCCCCCTCCCCGGCGTGCACTTCGTGGCTGCCCTCCCCATCCCCTGCCAGAGCCGCGATCCCAAACCTCAGGTATGGGTTGAGCCTAAGAATATAAACAGTATGTCTTGCTGTGTTTAATGAGATTATGCCGAAATTGAGCTGAACAGACGCCGTTTACATGAGAAAAGGTGATATGCTTAATGCAGCTAGAACAACAAACAAAAATCCTACATTAAAATTTTAAATCGGACTAGATGTCTCAAAACGTGACCTCAGGTCAATAATTCAGGTTAGAGTCATAAAAAATGCAAAAAATGTTTCCATATTACATTTTTAACTTATAAGATAAAACAATACTGCTGTTTCACCATCGTTTGTATCGCAAGGAACGCTGTATTATCATATCAATTCGCTACATCATTGAACAACTATTCGTTGACCATGTAAAGTCAACTTAAAAAATTGACCCCGGGTCAAAGTTAAGTGTAACAAAGTAGTTCATGCTGTATTAGGACGTTCTCGGAACAAGTCACACAATTGGTGAAATTCCCTTTTATACCTCATTATGTCGAGATATGAGAAAAATGTTGGTGACTCGGATGCCTCAGATGACCCCGTATTGTCACGAACAAAACCTGCACTTGGATTTCATACTAATATCCTATGATAACATTATCCAGCAGGAATTGGACTGATATCCTCGAAATAGGAAGCATTTCAAAATGATTCGTACTTAGCTGTAATGTGTGGAGTCACAAAATGACCCGACTCAGTCACCAATATACAAAACCCAGAAAAGTATTTTGTATATACTGATTGCTTTAATGCAATCCTAACGTTTATTCGATCCTCAGAAAAACTATGGTCAATGGCACGACCGCAAACTTTTTTGCAGTGGGTCACTATGACCTGACCTGGACCTGGACCTATCCGACAGGAAACTTAAATTTTACAACAATGTGTGGAAAAGATCGATGATAAATTAGACGAAATTTGTCGTCGCTAAGCGCCGCCGTCTTTCGTAATTTTGATAAAACCGCAGGGGGTGTTCAACCCCCAGCGGTGTGCGGGTTAACATTCAGTGACAGATTCGTGGACCCCTTAAAATCATCTACAACTCTACAGAAATAAAGAACAGAACACATAACATATGATCGTTTGGTGCCAATAGAGTTCGCCAGTGACAGATTCGAGATTTTGCGTTTCGCTTAGATTTCCATGAAAGTAGGTGTCCATTTAGAGTTTCAAGTGTAGATTAACACGAATAAATCCTTTTTACCCACATATGATAGTTTTGCGTCTAGCCGCCAATATAGTTCGCCAGCGACAGATTGGCTGGAAAATATGGACTTATGGCATGGGTCCCCCAACACTCAAAATTTCGTGGCGACGCCCCTGCAGAAGACAGTATTACAGAGCGCGGACACAGTGACAAGACAACCGGATCTCCAGCTGACGTAGTTTCTTATATATTTTGTCAGGTTCATGACAGCTTTAGGTTGGCAACAAGGCATCATTTCAAGACGTCTACGTTTTCAATTTGACCTGGAACAAAGTCCATGAAGGTGATTTATATTTGCTGTTTTATACCTAATCAGCTTAGAAGTTATTATTTACACTAGATCGATCTTCTAGGTTTAATTACATTTGTGTGGTCATAAACAGGTTGCATACGATTGCTTCCAATTTTATTGTTGTTTCCATCCATCCAATAATGGTGAAAACTCTGTTCATTGATGCATCAGAAACGTACTAAGGTATATAGGTAATACAAGCTTGAAAAACTTTAATTCAATTGTTTGCAATCACGTGCATCATCGAACACGCAGGTGTGTTCAAAGTCATATGTCATCCGGTATGCGATCGTAGTGTCTAGCATCCGGAGCGCCTGCAGGGCCAGGGACTGCACTCGACTCGCTCGGTTCAATAACCCGCTCCCGATGCACGCGATGACTAGCAATCAAAGAGCGTGGGTGTCCTCATAGCGCGAGCAGGCGCAGCCAACCCCTCAAGCCATAGGCCGATCTTTTTGGCCGCAGATGTCGACGTGGGGCGCGGCCGGCTGACTGCGACCGCCGCCGCCGCCCGCCGCGCCGGCGCCGCATCCAGTTTCCGGTTCGCAGGCGCGCGCGCACGTGCTTGAGCCCGTCCAGTGCCGGAGAAGACTACGGCGGCTGCCGCCCAGACGACTGGCCTGCACGTGTTCACGACAGTGAGCGTGTCCGTGTCAGGTTCAGTGCTTCACCGCCGTGTCAGCATGTGTACCTGCACCCGAACGCCACTGTGACATGCTGGAGCGCGACTGACCGCCCAGCGCGAGCAGGGCGCGCTCTTGCCGCCCTCTTCATGGACACTTAGGAAGAGAGTATCGCAAAACGGTGCTAGTGTCCATCAACTACTCAGGTCGCCAAGTCCCATCTCGTGTAAACCCGGACTGACACTGGGGAAACAGCGCCGGCTAAAAAGTGCAAGGATTTGTGCATTGTTAATTTAGTCCAAATGTTTTGTATGACGCTTTCCGAGTCAGGACTCGCCGCTAAGCAGAGCATGCGCTGTCCTGCCTCACACCCGATCCGCAATTTTCCTGTTTGCCGAATTAGTGACGAAGTTTACGCGCGAACATACCCGGACACGTCTGCCTCGCTCGCTACGCGCATGGCCTTGAGTGGCGACCGCTGCACGCGCAGCCATCCTATCAGGAGCAATAGCGAGCGCCGAAGCGACTCGAACCCAGGCTGCCACTACTGAGATAGGTCAGAAGACCAGCGCGCTCTCCCACTGAGCTACATTCTGGCGCCTTGCTGACAGTTCGGCGGAAGTGTTGTGTCATGTGAGACGGACGGTGAGGCTTCTAAAAAGACCACAGATGTTTAGGGCAGCATAACTCCGAGTCAGTGGGTGACCTCCAAAACTTAGTATTCGCTGTCGTCCAAAACAGCATAGCTCAGCGGAAACCCGATGGTCACAACACTGGCGGCACGCATAGCTGCTCGCGTGCATCCGTTTAAAGCGGTACCTACGCGCACTGCCTGCAGGCCGGCTTTGTGCGACGTGTATTGTGATCCGGCCTCCCGGTCCCGGGCCTCGGCTGGCTGATCTTGATTGTAACGGCGCCGTTATCAGCGGTGCATTAAACCATGGTCACTCGGCAGCGGAACCGGTCACCGGGGGGCGTTTTTCAGCTGCAAACAACTGTCGCTTAATGCACAATCGTGTCGTCAACAGCGTGTCAGCACAGGAACTTGGACCAAGGAGCTCCACCGGCATGCCACCTTGTGATGTGACGAAACTGTCTTACCGCCTTTATATGGGGCCTGAAACACGCGCTCCAGTTCACAGATGCCGTGTATGTTCGAAACCGCCACATTGCGACGGTGGATGGCATGCCTGTGCTGGTTTAGATGCACTCGGGGACTTTCCACATAGCAGCTTATCGTCCATGTTCACCACGTCCACATGGAGCGTGATCGGCTGACGGCGACATTGAGTGACACGATTACAGAGTTGAAGAGGACCAGCGGTAGGTACACCTCGCAACCATTCGGTGTGCAGCAGCACGTATAGGTTAACAAATGACGCACGTTCATGACTCAACTTTATGGGCTTTATAAATCCGGCAGGCATGTAATGTGGTCTTTAAGCCTACATTTCTATTGATCTTATGCTGCAATAAGGCTAGCAATATTAATTACCGCTATTGATGTTAATCCATTATTAGGTACTTAATGCCACGGTGTTTATGATCGTCGGTATATCGGTATAACGAGGGTTGCCGCCCAGGACTTCAAGTGCCGCAACTGTCAGCGGTTCCAATGGCCCGAAGAGGCGATTGGAGCATAAATTTACGCGGCGGAGCTTTCATTCCGATTTCAAATGAGCCGAAAAGGACATGTCGTGAGGCAATCGTGGACTCCATGCCGGGCGCAGTTCCCCAATTACGTCACATCAGCGTTACGCGTCTGGAGGACGGTCCGTCCACGGAGACAGCCCGAAACCGCAGGATGAATGATTCTCCACACATCTTGATGCATGGCCATTGGGTCACAGAAGTTGTCCTAAAGCGGCGTTCATCTTTCACTTCGGTCAACAATGACGAGCGGACAATACTTATGTAACGCTCGCTGCCAAAACCGAGGTACGCTGCAGTGACGGCCAGTGACAAGCTTGTCAGATTCTGACAGAGTCGGAACCAGAGACGGCGACAGATACCTACATATGTGTCGCACACTTTTATGACGTGTGCTACCGACAGGATGACAACCGCCGAGAGAAGAACATGGTGGTGATAAATATTTTGTACACACAAACAGTTAATACATACATACATACATGATGCATTTTGGGTAGTAAGTAAAACTGAGTTGACTGGTTGACTGTGGCAAAGGATGACTAGCACAGGATTGACTGTAGCAAGGAGTTGACTGTAGCAAAGGATTGACTGTAGCAAACGATTGACTGAAGCAAAGGATCGACTGTAGCGGCAGACTGACTTCATTAAGAGACTGACTAATGTTACTAATGACAGAATTACTATAATGACTGACTACTGAATGACTGCATTTTTGTATTAAAAAAAATGACAGACTGACAACAGAAGCACACCGACAGAAGCACACCGATATTGCAGAGACAGACTGATCGCTGCGTCGACAGCGGCTTATATTGCAGTGACTGGTCACTGGCTACAGTGACGGACTGCAGAGAGAGTTTTTTTTGGGGGGGCGCTAAAGCACATTGAGGCTATCAAGCGAAGTGGCAGGTTCACTGTAGTGACTGACTTACAGTGACTGTACTGATTACTGCAGTGACTGACTGTCTATCCGCCGTGACAGCCCCTGCGGCCGCTGCCTCACAGCTCACGGCACGTCTCTCTCAGCGCAGCTGCCCCCGGAGGATTAGCACGTGATGGCGCGGCAGATAACCGTACAAGCCGTCATTATGGCCGATCATCCCCTGCTGCACGGCCGGCGCGCTGCCCTTACGAGCCGAGCGCCGGCCACGACCGCGACTTCTGAATACTTCCGCCTCACACGCGCCGCCCGCGGACACACACACACACACACACACACCTGGCGGCTGGCGGATTAACGTACAGCACCTCACACGAGATCAGCGTCGGGAGGCCTGTGGCTGCAGCGTTTAAGCGAAAATCACATGAGTGGCCGCAGGCTGAGGGTGAAGTCCTGTGAAACGTCCACCGGCTATCGGTTATCAGATATGATCTCCGGCTGAGCCTGTGGTGGTGCGTGCCGGACGCTATGAACATCGCCGGATGCTCGAGGAGCTGGTGTGTTAGCCACTTAGTTGTGGCAGACAGCAGGGGCGTCGCTACCGGGGATGCCCCGGACCCCCCCCACGCACACACTTTTGAGTGGGCGCCAAAGGCATACACACTAAAAGTGGGTATGTTTGGGTTTTGAGAGTGTGTCCTCTGAATAAATAAATAAAGTAAAAACTCCAAATACCACTAGAAAATCCCCAGCCAGTAGGTATATGTGAGTGTGCGCCCCTTATATGCCAGTGAGGGCACAAGCCAGTGGCGTACCGAGTATACGGTTATTCATGATATTACCTGGTCCTTTGAACCAGAGGCGCCCATGCAAAGCTGGTGCCCCTCCGATCAGTGAAGGCGCCCCTCCAACCAGTGCCGGCGCCGATCCGGTCAGTTAGGATGCGCCCCCGGCCAGTGAGAGCGTCTCTCCGGCACGTGACAGCGCCCCTCCGGCCAGTGCCGGCGTCCCTTGGTCAGTGGCCACGCCCCTACAGCGAGTGACAGCGCCCCTCCGGCTAGTGACGGCCCCTCCCCGGCTAGTGACGGCGCCTCCCCGGCTAGTGACGGCGCTTCCCCGGCTAGTGATGGCTCCCCCAAACAACTGTTAAAGGCACGACGAGACGTGTGGAAGAAGAGGAGCCCCTGCATTTTTTCGCCAATATTGGTGGCACCCCTGTCGATCGGCGGGTCAGACATGCTGACATGATGGGGAGCGAAGTCAGGTGGGCGGGTCTATCTGCTATGATCGGCGATCGCATCAGACAAGGGTCGGCTCCTCGTGACTCGGTCGCTCAGCCCTCGTTCGACACGGACGGATAGCTCGGCCAGTCAGCGGCTCAGGGACCCACCCGGCTCGCGCCCGGCCGAAACCGGCTATTTCCGGGACCCTGGACAAGGCCAGCGGGCGCGCCCTACACCCCTGATATTGTCTCAGTGGTGACATCTGCTCCAACTGGCACTGCCCTGATCGAGATCATAGCAAAGCCATTGCTCTTCTTTTGGGTGGGGAGCGCCTTACCATCTAGTTGTAAGTCACATGTTACTTCTTCGTCATTCATTGTATTTGCAGTAGCCTAGTAGGTTTATTGTCGTTTTGACAGCCAGCAAATCGCATCCTCAATTATAATTAACTCCATAGTTGCATATAATCCATAACAAGTTGCATTGCTCCTACTTAGGTTCTGTAAACCATTAACTAACTGCAAACGTGGTACATTTTAGGTCAATCTATCTTCATAGCGTTCGACTTTGAACTAGAGCCTGGACCCGGTTGTTAAAGCAGCACAATGAAGACTAGGTGGTTTTACGAAAATGAGTTGAATTTTGATGAGCCCACTTAAGTTAAAATCAAACTTACTTTCTAACAGCCACTGAATCACTGCCGTGAGTTTCTAAATTCAGCAAGGTCCTGCAGGCTAGCGCACTGCTGACGTTACTATATAGGTATGGTTAGTGGTTACTATGGAACACAAATAACAGGCCTATATTTGTATTGAATCAAGGACGTTCTGATTTCGATGTCAATGAAAGAACTTAACCGGATTAAGTCAGCCTTATATCATCGTGTGGGCTTAATCGCCTTAGTGGGCTTATAAAAGGTGGCTGACAAGTTGACCAAGCTCAGTCCATGACACCAAAATTAGTCGTTCAGCGAAATTAAGCACAAAAGCTGTTTATATCTATTACATTTTCTTTAAAAATAAAAATAAACGTCATCGCGCCTCAAACAGGCACGTAGCCAGGATTGTTATCAGGAGGGGAGGGGGCACGTCGGTGGTTGAATCCAATTTCGCTCATCAGCCAAATGCTGTTGACCGTTGAGTGGTCGGGTTGTCGGCAGAATCGTATTTTATCTAGTGTAGTCAGGGTCGTAACCCCCGTGCCCCCTTCCCACTTGGATGCATCCCTGGCCCCAAAGGTATTCATATAAAAGTGAGCCAAACAAATATGACTGAGCAATTTAGCATACTTCCTTTAACCCTATTAGCGTCCGGGGGGGGGCGAAACGCCCCCTGAGGTTTTTCGAGTACCTTAAAGGGAATGTTTCACATTAACATTAGATTTGAGTTGAGATGGCCAAGTTGTTGGATTTCCATTGAAATTAAGTATTGTAGAGTTAAAACACCACAGAGGTATAATCGAGTAAGTAAAATTTGAAGTTTGGTTTTGAACATCTGCAAAAAATAGGCCCTAGTGTATTAGGCGTAGCCTCTTAAAGCCCGATGTCGTCATCCCTTTTATCAAATGTTGATGAAAGTAGACTTGTTTTACATTTGGCTATACATAGCCATACACTAGTCCATTAACATAGCAGCGTGAAGGTTTTTTCTATTTCCCAAAAATGTATTCATGTTGACCGTCATCAGCCAAATACTAAAACTTAGTTTTCCATGAAATTGAGCACTGTTTGTGAGAAACAAATGTCAGAATCGTGTTCGGCAGTAATTACTTCATATTTTGCACCACAAGCGGCGTACATTGGACAACTTTCATAGAAGTGAAACATTCCCTTTAAGTTATTTAGTATTCAACCTAGAATCTTTATATTTGGTGACTTTTCCTAACATTTCATAGCGCATCGATTGGTGTGCTTAAAAAAGTTTCCTTGAGGAGGGGGTTCAGGACTATTTTTAGAGAGGCATGTTCGGCCATCTTGACCCAAAACCGTTGCATGGTTAATCACGAGTCGTTTGCTGTAGCAAAGCATTAGCGAAATAAGATTGATATATATGAGAATGTTTTTTTCAGATGGCTGTCTCAAAATTGTGAAATATTTATTTGTAAAATCCACCATGCTTGAAAGACTTATTTTTGTTTCAAAATGGTACAAATTTTTACTTTCATGAGGTTTAAAAAAGGAATACATGTAAAAGAAGACTTAACAATGAATATCTGTTGAAAATTTCAGGTCGATATCTAAATATTTGATGACCTGGAGTCAGGTCAAATACTAACATTTCATTATAAATATATGGTTAAAAATTCAAAAATATTATCAAACACATTACATCAAACAAATTATTTCAGTATCATGTCATCTTAAACCTTTTCCGATGATCAGAGGCATAGGCGGATCCAGAAAGTGTGATTTTGACAGTTTGGGGGGGGCAAATCCCAAAAATTATCGCATAATTCTGAAAACTCATCGAGTGTTTTGCTTGCTTATGATATCAACTAACTGAATTTTACAAACCTCTTCTTCTAGTAAAAGTTGCTTAGTTTTACGACAAACTCAGGAAATGTGTCAATCTTGCGTGCCGATTTTGGGTGGTTTGGGGGGGGGGGCATGGCCCTATTGCCCCCTGCGATCCGCCCTTGATCAGAGGCCGTTCTTGTGAAAACAAATCGAGACACGGCTCGATTTCATATTTTATACTGAGTCATTTTCTACTATTAGCAAGTCGTTATTATCAACAAAATTTGTTGAAAACGACAGCATGCTTAGTATTATTGAGCTTCATCGTTTTATTTTCGAGGCATCGAATAGTAGTTCGCAGATCATAGCATATGATTAATAAAATAATCGAGCCGTGGCTCGATTTTTTATAAGAACGGCCTCAGGATGCAATTTTTAGTCAGTGACCATTTGAAAGGTCATGCAAGGTCACGAACACTTTTTTGTCAATAACTCGTGACAGGATGATCGCAGAGACTCGCAACTGGTGCAACAACGTTTTTCGTCAAATCGCATCTTTTCATATGCAACTTGACCGACTTATGCCACCTTGACTTTGACCTTGACCTTAACCCGGGGCCAAATTTTGGGAAAGACCAAAATTGGTCCAAATTGGTATGTTTCAAAGTTCGAACTGCATTGACGATAGAAACACGACGGTATCAACATCATTACTCTATATGTTTTAGGTAAAAAGTTATTAACGAAAACACTTTTGCTGAAAAACATGTTTGTTTACATTTGATGATCTCTATAGCCAAAACTATTGACCTGAGGTCACTTCTGATGGCATTTTGGCGAAAGAAAATAGGAATGGCTATCCAGTTTTTTTATTATTCTTCCTAGCTGCCACATCTTCCGAGATAACGGCAAGGTTTCCTGAAAAACTTCATATTTTGGCATATATGACCTTTTATGACGTCATTTTACCTTGAAGATATCAAACCAAGGTCATTAAAAAGTTGAACAAAATTAAGTTATTCGTAGACCCTACCCACCGACCGAATTGCATGATTCCTAGCTCTTATGGGAGCCGAGATCTGAGGAATGCCGAATAAGCCCCCCCCTCCCCGACCGATTCGCATGCTTGTTATCCGTCCTAGAATAGGGTTAAGCAAAATGTCTGCTGAAAAACAGACCATAATCGTGAAAATGACAGGACCGGCTAACGGGTTGCGTTGAACGTCTGCGGGCAGTAAAAAGGGAGGCGCCTGCACCACACCGGTCATATTGTCGTGCGAAATTCGTGACCGTTTCACGCATCACATCAATCTTATCGGCCTCATTTTTACAAATCATCCAAAGGGGTAACGTCTGTCGTATCTTCATCACTGAGGCATGTTCTTGCATAAGAGCACAAACATTTCGCAACTGCATGCTATCATGACAGGCGTGGTAGGAGATGTAAATTTGAAAGTAATACGATGGTGGCAAAAATGAAGAATCACAGGCGGATGTCGAAAGCTGATTTCATCGATGACGGATTTGTCATGCTAGGATTGTTTAACTCGCTTGTTTTACACAGTAGCTTCTATTCGAAAGCCTGAGATCGATTTTTGGCATCCTAGCAACATCAATGGCAGTAGTGTCAAATGTGTGTTTTTGTGGCTCTGTGGACGAATCCGTTATGGCTGCCTGCATGTTGGCATACGCTGACAGCCCTTCTGTTAACTGTGCTAATCCACTTACCGCAGCTGTTATGGTCACGGGGTCATCAATGACGTCACGTGGCCGCCGGTTTCTCGGTAACCGATTTATCACGAATATTGCATATATGGTGCTGCAATGGCCACTCCGTCATCGAGTGTCAATCGAGTGTGCCACGGCCGCCAAAAGGTATATTATCACTCACCACAAACCGGCCGGCTCCAACGAGTCTTGGGCAGAAAAAAAGTAAAAAAATAATACTTTGGCTGGTATTCAGTCGTGTATTTTGAAGTAAAAACTGAAACCTTAGTCGGATCAAGGGAGAGTTTGTGGCAAATGAAACAATACCGACGCATTTCAATAACTGATCGGGCAAAAAATATGTATGCGCGCCATTCACACAAGTTTGCTGAAGGACGTTCGTTGAGAAGTTATTTTTGTAATGGCTGTGGAGTTGTTAACATCGCACCAAAACAGATAGTTATGAAACGCAGGCACGTAGCCAGGATTTTGCTCAGGAGGGGGCCACATCGGAAAAAAATCACAATTTGCTCCTAAAATCTCATTCTATCTAGTGTGAAATCACATTTTGCTCCTCAGCCATATGTTGCTGAACCGGGGGGGGGGGGTAGGGTCGGGTTTTCAGAGAGCTATTCTATCTAGTGTGAATTTATTTCACTCAGGGGGGCATGGCCCCCGTGGCCCCCGTTGACTACGTCCCTGATGAAACGGCAACTGAGGTAGGTACTGGGTAACGAACTAATGCCTTGGCTATTCCTCGAAAACCTTGGGTATTTGAAAGATGAAGGTCTTTGAACTGGTCAGTTGCGAAATACGAATATCCTGTCACCAATAGAACGTTATATGTGTTTGTAATGATGTAGTATAGGTACTATATCAACTAGTGACTTTGAAATATTGAGCATTTCATAAATTCAGGCTTAGGCATATTGCTTCTGTTTTGGTATCGAAATAGCGATGGTTCACTTCCCCGCAGCAAGTTTCATATAAGCTGCACCGACGGGAATCCTCGCCAGCATTAATTCAACGTGGCATGCCACAATTTCTGAATGTGATGACTCCCCAGCTAACAATTTGACGTTGTTACTACGTTGTGACAAAGTTGCAACACAGCTGCACAACGTTGTGATAGTGTAATTTTGTAGACTCCCAGGAACGTTGTCACAACGTTACCTTGTGTCTGTGACGCTCACACAACGTTGAAACAACGTTGCTACAACGTTACTTTTGTCAAGCATAGCTAATGTGGCTTACGGTGTCGATCATTATCTAAGTAAGATGTGAATATGCCAATTTAGATAATGACCACATTTGCGAGCTGTTTCTTCTCAAGTTACTAGAAAAAGTTGTGACATCGAAACGACATGAACGTTACTGTAACGTTAACAGCAACTTTATTAAACTTTTTTCTTCGCAACATTCCCGACATTGTCGCAACGTTGTTAAAACGTAAAATTCCAACTTGATTTTGCACAACGTTGTTACAACGGTATCTGTTACCTGCAGGTCCCTATATATCGTCGCCGGGTCGGTCCTCAAGCGACGACTCTATAAGCGTCACCAGGTGATAATTCAAAATGTTGATATCGTTTGGTTAAAGGTTCAATATCACCCACCGACTTAGATGAATTTATACTGCTTCTGGAGAACAAACAGAGTGGGGGGTCCAAGATAACTTTGCATCTGCTACTGACATCAGGTGGAGGCAACGCCGCAACCAGCTAACATTTGAGAAGGGTGAATATCATGCAGAGGCAGGCACGTAGCCAGGATTTTTATCAGGGAAGGGGGGGGGGCACGTCTGAAAAAGTCACATTTTGCTCCTCAGCCATATGCTGCTGACCGAGCGGGGTAGGGTCGGGTCGTCCATTCTATCTAGTGTGAATTTATTTTGCTTCTGGGGATAGGGTCGGGTCGTCAGATAATCCCATTCTATCTAGTGTTAATTTATTTTGCTCAAGGGGGGACATGGCCCCCGTGCCCCCCTTGGGTACGTCCCTTGTGCAAAGGACGCTCAGGACCGCCCCCGTTCCTGAGACTGGCCCTTGTAAATCACCTTCCGGGGATAGGCCGCCCTCTGCCTTGGCCCTCTGCAACTCCGGCGGCCAGCACTGATTACACTTAATGGCGCGTGCATGGCAATAACTTACATTTAAATGTAACGGTAGCTGAATAAGCATGGCTTAGATCACATGAGACAGTATTCCGAACATAAACCATGACACTCATTGCCACAGGTGCATTGTTAGCCTTCCCGTTTGTCCCTGCCTCTAGCATCTGACCCTGGGAAGTAGCGGCAGCGGTGGGTCCAGACCCTCTATCTCATTTCGCCGTCAATCTCCGCTGTCAAGGTCCCTATTTTGCCGGTGCTGTCCGCAGCAGGGGTGAACTGAGAGGTGGCTGTCGGCGCCGGCCACAGCCGGCGAGAGGTCACAGCGGGAGGGTGCGGGGTCACGTACCCGACACGCACGCGCCGCCGGCCGTCCCTGCAGCCGCCTTATACGGCTCTGTGCAGGGATGGTGAACCGGCGCCAGTCACGGCCGCTGGATCCTCCACTGAGGACGAGCTGAGGACGAGGAGATTTCCGCAGTCCACCGGAGCCGCTCGTCTGAAGCTCCTCTGCGAGCTGAGAACACAGAGATTCCGCAGCACTCCGAAATCGCTCAGCTTCCGGTCTCACGCCTCAACTCAACTTGACAACTCTGCTGAGGTTCCGCTGGCGCAGTCTTACCGCACGCCGGAACGAAGGAGGTCGTCCTGATATAATAACCTGATGAGGGCTGCCTGAGAGGAGTGTCGTGATCTACCCCCAACAAGGAGGGCCTGACAGGACGAGCCGAGAGCTCAGTTGGTCTGCCTGAGCCCCAGCCCGGGTGGGTGGCAGGCGCGACGATGCCAATCCACTCCGCCCGGTCGTCGGCGATTGATGGCTCTCCGCTCGTCTGCCACGTTCGAGCCGCCCATCGTTATATAATCGACAGACGATTAACGCCGGGGACCGCCTTTCGGCGCCCGATGTCTCGGCGCCGGTTTCGAGTCCCCCGCCCTTCCGAAACGGTCGGGCCTCTTTCCGAGACAACCAGACCGGCCCCGCGGCAGACCAGACCAGACTCGAATGAAGCCCATGGCGACACGCCCAGCCTCGACCCACTCGCACTATTCGCCCCCGTTCTCCCCGGTTAGCGTTCTGTGCCGAATGATCCGGTGACTCGACGTTCTTTCTCTCTCGGAGTGTTGATTAGAAATGAGCCAGTGGTGGCCCACGGAAGCTGCCCGTCACGCAAACACCAATTAAAGGCGGAGAGGAACGCGCCTAAAAAGCTCGGCTGCTACCAGGCAACAGCCGATGGGAAGAACGTGGTAAGAGTACGAGAGCAGAACAGTGTGAGAAAGACGCCACCGAGCTGTTGTCAAGACGGCACTGAGCTGTTGTCAAGACGGCACCGAGCTGTTGTCAAGACGGCACCGAGCTGTTGTCAAGGACGCACTGAGCTGTGTCAAAGACGGTTTACTGAGCTGTTGTCAAGACGGCACCGAGCTGTTGTCAAGACGGCACCGAGCTGTTGTCAAGACGGCACTGAGCTGTTGTCAAGACGGCACTGAGATGTTGTGAAGACGGCACTGAGCTGTTGTCAAGACGGCACTGAGCTGGTAAATGTGCTTACAAACAGCATTGCGCATGGACATTTCTATTAATACAATCAACTTCCGGCAACACTGCTGATGTAAAACAGGTATACCGTGCGTGACTATAAGTTTGCTGTTGAAGTTTTACGATGCCGCGACAAGGGTCTAATTCGATCGGAGACCCTCAACCTGTTCTCAGGTACAGTGGTGACCAGACCGTGCCTTATACAGGGGATCCGCCGTGTAAAAGCGAACCCTGATCTTCGGCACAGGAAGCAGTGGCGATTTGTTAGTGATTGCCTCGTTGCACGCGATCCTGCATACTTACCGCACCTGGGCGCTGTTTCGTGTGCCCCAATTTGTGCCGCTCCATTCAGAGATAAATCGCGCACGCTCGGTCCGGCCGGCGCTGCAGACCTGTGGTTTAACTCCACCAGCTGTGCGCCGCTGTCGTCATGCCTGCGTCACGTGAGGAGCGCGTGCGCCAGCGCGGTGCACGGACAGAGACCTATGCCGCAGCTAGGAGCAGGCTAGAAACGCTCATCCAATGTCGCCACATAGCGACAACACGACTCATGCTTCTTATTTGCAGCGATCGGCATCATCAAATCGCTCACGCCGAGATAGTGAAACCCGAGAGTTGTTCGCTGCCAGTGCCGAGTGTTCCGACGCCTGCAGACAAGACGAATCGTCGCGGTAATGGCTTGCTGTTGGCGTGGGTGTGCTGGTTGTAACTATCATGTAAATGTCTTGTACCCATATCGGGTGTTACTGTCGTCACGACTGACCCCTTTTTATTCATGAGGTCGCGACTCGATGGATGGCTATTAATCGCACCAAAAGAACCGTGCCGCTTCTTGTATGTACCGATATGGTATGGCAAAATTACTCACCACTGTGCTTTCGACATACCTATCTTCAGATGTAATAATAATGAGCACTTGTCTCGTTTGTGAATTTCCACACAGTACATTCCTACATTGACATGCGCGTTGCTATGCTGCACCGACATAAATATAGTGGTTGTCCACTACAGACTTTGAATTGTAACTCGTAACATAACACGCTACGTGGACCTGTCGGCCTTTATTGCCACGGTGCAGCGGGGTAGTCGGTCGGTTGCTGGCCGCCTGCGCGCCTGTTGTGGCTCGCCTGGCAGCGGACTGTAACACCATTGGGCCACTACTGCACTCGTGGCAGGCTGGCCGCTCCTCCATCCCCTAGTCCGGTCTGTCAGCCGGGTGTGGAGAAAGTTATTACCGCCCACGTCACCGTTAAATCAGCCTGTGCACCCGCTCTTTGTTGACCGTAAATATCGATGCATTAGCGTACCGCCGTGTAACATTTATCAAACGTTGTTGCCGGGCCGCCCGCCTGGTCTGACAGGGAAGGCAGTCATGCTTCAAATGAATGAACTCTTATCTGCAACCATTGGGAAATGGTCAGATTCCGGCTAACCAAATGCAGAAGTGCGCCTTTGATCGGCTTTGTGCTGCAGAAACACGAACACCGATTCGGAGCAAACTGCTTTATCGATGATCCTTACAGCGCTTCGCGTGAGCCAATGGACCCCACCCAGTCAAAATGGGATTTAATCGATTCAAACATGCATGTAATAAAAAATTGGGCCGTGATATCCAGTGACAGTGAGCATTTTTATCTTACAGATTATAGATGCCAATGTTAGTACAGCAATACACTGCTTTCTTTGCAGCGACACTGGAAGATGGTGACATTGGAAAATCCTGTGACACCAATTTAGACACTGAATATGTAGGCATAAACAAATACATTAATTTTTAAGAAAGGTTTGACTTTCCAACTGAAAGTGAAGCAACTTCCAATTGTAATTAATAACTTGGAAATAGGAAGTTAAAATTAATTAACTCACAGCAACAAACGTATATTTGTTTTTGCGGCATTATTGCTGTTCTGGCATCGCGCTGCACCGAGCGGCGCAAATATATCCCTACACACACTTCAATCAGTACCTATGTGACTACTTAACTGAAGCTCATGAATGTGAAGTTGTCCCATTCATTTTAGATGGCTGATGTAGATATCACAAAGGTATTTTGTATCATATTGTATTTTATTATCATATTATTATTTATTTATATCACATTTAACTATTTTTAATATGGACCCTCCGTCCTCAGGCATTCTGTAGATAACTTCCTATGTGTTGTGATTTGTCGCGTAAATTTCCGAGTTCCGTTGTTGAAGGGAATGTTTCACCTTTGTATTGGTTTTAAACTGAGATAGCCATTATATAGTGCCGTTCTTAAAATATATAAATGTAAGTTCATTAAGTCATTAAAAAAAGAAGTTTTTTCAGCAATTTCATTTCAATTTGCAAAAAGCATCCAGATTCCAGGTTGGTGCAGCTGCTGATTGGCTGACGGCTTTAACATAAACTTCCAAGATACTTTGTCCGGGAGAAAAACTACTAGTATTTTTCGAACCTTGAATGGATCACCTGCTGCTATTACGATAGCAAAAAACTTGTTTATATTCAACTGCAAACAAGTCTTTGCAGTTGAATACAAATTACAAACAAGTTTATCTAGAGAGAATATTCACTCTCTCTCTCTCTCTCTCTCTCTNCAGACAAGCAAGTGCTGTTATCTATTCGTGTTACGATTTTTGTAAGGTTCGTGGTCGTTCTTTTATGCGACGTAAGACGTTTGCGGGCGCCTAACACCATACATAACACCGGGGCCTTAGGCCACAGGAGCCCTCACTCGGTCGCCAGAGGGGCCCGCCTGGCCTCCAGGTGGGGCATGGCCCCTAGTCCCCCTGGCATGCGCCCTTGAGTGCAGGCATCAACTGCAATCTGCTTCAAACGGTTCGAGACCCATCTTCACCATATCACCATGAATACCATCTGGATACAAAGTGCTCGTTTGCATCATATTCCGATTTACGAGGCCCGGCCGTGATGACGCTGGTCAGGTCCGCCAATCTCTGAGTCAGTTACGGCGAACGATCGGTTCGCTGCAATCCGGCAATCTGGTGGCAATCCGTGGCAATCCGGTGCATCGATACGGCTATCGAGTCGGACGCAGGTCAGGGTACACCCACCTCTATGGCCGAGTGGCAGGTGAGGATAGATTATACCATGCCCGTAGCTGTGGTGGGATGGTACAGCAGGTACCCAGCAGCCCTGTGGTGCTATGTCAGTTAAGGACATGGGCAGTATCCAGCTGTGAAGTCAGGTGGGTGGCAATGTAAGGACATAAAACACCTACTCTTGTGTCGGGATAGCAGTGTGTGACAGGTGGGACCCACCTCTGGCGCAAGGAGCAGTGTGTGGAGAACAGAGACAACACCTGCCCCTCTGGCGGGATGAGGTGGTAGGTCAGCTAACCCTTAGAACCACTAAAGAATCTACCTTAGGAAATGTAGCACCATCTGCGACAGTGTATCAGAGCAGGACAGATCAGACCCACCTGTCGCGGTATGACCCAGTGACCTCGCGAGCGCGGCCCACCTGGTCGCGGGGTGATCCAGCGCAGGACAGGTTCGACCTACCTTTCCGCTGTGTCTGCCTGTGGACGGGCCGGGCCGGTGGTGGTCGGTGGGCGCGTGGTCGCGGCACCCGCATAGCTGTCAGCCAGTGTGACGCTGTGTGTGACCGCGCTGGACCTGCAGCACTGGCGCCGCTCCGCCGCCGCTCCGTCGCCGTCACCGTCCGACGACAACCACAATGGTCCAATCAATATGGCCTGCGGGCAGCGGTGCCCACTCTGGACGTGCCCCGTCCCCTGACCTGACCCCGCCCTCAGCCAGGTACAGACCAGGACCTGTGACCTGACCCCGGCATCACCCAGGTACAGACCAGGACCTGTGACCTGACCCCGCCCTCAGCCAGGTACAGACCAGGACCTGTGACCCCGCCCTCAGATAGGTACAGACGCAGGACCTGTGAACTGAACTCCGCCCTCAGCTAGGTACAGACCAGGACCTTTGTGACCTGACGCACTCAGCCAGGTTAGGACCAGGACCTGTGACCTTGGACCGCGCCCTCAGCCCGGTTACAGACCAGGAGACCTGTGACCCTTAATCCCAACTCAGCCAGGTCAGACGCAGGACCTGTGAACTGACTCCGCCCTCAGCCAGGTACAAACCAGGACGCTGTGACCTGACCCCGCCCTCGCCCAGGTAAAGATAAGGACCCGTGACGTGAGTTCTCAGCCAGGTACAGACCAGGACCTGTGACCTGACCCCGCCCTCAGCCAGGTACAAACCAGGACCTGTGACCTGGCCCCACCCTCAGCCAGGTACAGACCAGGACCTGTGACCTGACTCCGCCCTCAGCCAGGTAAAAACTAGGACCTGTGACCTGGCCCCACCCTCAGCCAGGTACAGACCAGGACCTGTGACCTAATCCCAACCTCAGCCAGGTACAGACCAGGACCTGTGAACTGACTCCGCCCTCAGCCAGGTACAAACCAGGACCTGTGACCTGACCCCGCCCTCAGCCAGGTACAGACCAGGACCTGTGAACTGACCCCGCCCTCAGCCAGGTACAGACCAGGACCTGCGACCTGACCCCACCCTCAGCCAGGTACAGACCAGGACCTGTGATCTGACCACGCCCTCACTCAGGTAAATAACAGGACCTGTGACCTGACCTCACTCTCACCTAAATACAGATTAGTACATGTGACCTGACCCCGCCCTCACCTAGACATAGACCAGCCCTAGCCCTGGCCCAAACCCTACAGACCTCGATCCTTAGAGACCTCTCGAAACCGTCACCCCAACTTCGATCCCCGACCTTGCCGTGCTCCGACCGTGGACTCTTCGACCTTCCGACCCTCTGAACCCGGTAGCTCGATCCTCATCGTGATTCTGAGTCATGAGTTCCTCGTTCTGGGTGAATCGAAACAACCCCAGCACCGACTGCCATGTCCTCAGGGCTAATCACTAATCAGCCGCCTTGACTCGAGTGAGCTTTGATCGGGCGACCGTTAGTAATGTGTGCTCGTCATAATGAGAACACGAAATGCCATTGGAGGGGGCCCACTGGCGGATCCAGAACGTTGGCATTGGGGGCTAAATTTCCAAAAGTTATATCACATTTGAAAAACTCACCGGATTTGGCTTCCTTGTATGTACCTTATTGAACGTTTTAAAACAACTTATGCCTTTGTTAGAACGTCCTATTGGATTTTCCTTCTACGTTGGAAAATATGTCAATTTTCGCCAAATTTTTTTTTCAGGCGATATGGGGGGGGGCTAAAGCTCCTGCCTTCCCTCTGGAATCCGTTAGTGATAGGGCTGAGCGTCAAATGACTAACGGTAATGCTTATCACATTCCGACAAAGGCATGTGGTCTTCAAATAAGTCTAGTTAACGTATAATTAATTCGCTACGCCAGTTGTATCTGTATATTCCCATGACATGAAGTTAAGGATGGTATGACAAAGTTGTCAGAGTATTCATTGACCTTCACAGCTTTATATCGTGCAGATGTATGTATGTACATACATAACTTGTGGTTAAACATGGCTGGCTCGGCTATACATGTCGTTTTCGCATGCATCGTCACGCCGTATTTAGTTCATCCAACAAACTGACAGTGAACTCCTTTGTTTCTGGCAAACTTACCACGGCGGGTCATATTTTCGGCGCAGAACTCTAGCCGACATTCTGACTTCTACTGCCGGGACGGCTGCGCTGTTCCGGGTCTGATTATTATAATCACGGCAGAAGCAGCGGAAATGAGCCAGCATAATAGTGTGTCGTTGCTTTAAGTTGCTTTATTTAGCAGTATCGTGATCTGTTTCTCTTGTAATTGATAACGTACAGTTGTTGTATTCAATATTTGTGATGCTGTTACAGTTATATGAAGCTGCAGACATATCCGAAAAATGAGCGCTGACTAACAGGCCACTGACACGTTTGTAGTGGTGTACCTCAAAGACAGATGGTGACATCTAGGTTAGGGGAAAGTGCAGGCTGTTTGTAGAACAGCACAAACAATGCATATTCTACAGCCCATTGCCAACTCCGGTATTCGTGACACCAATTTCTGCAACCCAAGTTCCTGTGATATGCATCTTAAATATCCCTTGCCATTTTCCTCGTAGTCTTAGCATTTGTTGGTAGTTAAGGTGGTCCCAACGCTGCTTCTTAATTTTTGAAGAAAAAAAAAACAGACATCGTGTATCTTTGGTGTCGTTTTTTGCCGTGTTTAGTTCACCTTTCAAATACTTATAAGAACTGTACGAAGAGAGTTGTTTGTACCAAAATACAGGTGAAGTATGCACACCAAGTAATTTTCCAATTGACTCACCTCATTTCATTTAATGTTCTTCATAACTTTTATGTCATGCCTCACTGAAAAGACATTCCCTTAAGTGCGGGGACTTGGCGATACCCCATGCAGGTCCCACGCCACTCTGGAGATAGTATTCGGGCAAAGCAGAGCATGAGCCTGCTTCTTAATGAGCTGTCCGGCATGACCGATCACGTCTTTTGAAGCGCATAACCCTGAAACGATTGAAGTCTGTCCAAGGCAAGCGTTGATATTAAAGGGAATAGTTCACCTTGAAAAAAACGAGAAAAAGCTCAGAAATGATAAAGAGAAGCAAGAAATTAAGTTCATATTACTAGTAAGTCAAAAGAAACCTATATTTACGCGGGAAAAGCAAATTAAATGTCATTATTTTGGTGGATGAATTTCAATATTTTTTTCCTACAATAATGCGAAATCAGCTGGCTGAGAGCATGGGCGAAACGTCATCGATTTAGTGAGGGATCGTGTCGTATACATGGTGGTTTTTGCCCAAGTTACTTGTTGAAGATCCGGAAAATACAAACGCTTTAAAAAACCATCACAGTACTTGCTTTAAGTAGGTATCGTCACTATTATATTTCACTATGAACAGTGGTCGTGTCGCCAATCGTCGCTCACTGTCCGTGCTCTGTGGCGTCCGTCTGGATTATGTGTCCACAAGGTCATGCACGTCTACATCGTCACTGGCGTCAGCCGGTCTCGCCTGGTCGGCTCATATCACTGCAGGGGCGGCTGCGCCGCGGGCGGCCAATCAAACAGCGCGGCGGCACGCGCGTGCTGGTACGAGTGGGGTTCGGTGAGTGGGGGAGGGGAGAGTACAATTTGTACGCGAGCCTGGCGAACGTTCAGGCCAGCGCTGCAACGCTACGCATACGCTACAGAACGTTGTTTAGAAAAATGTTTTATACCAAGATTTTAAACATCAAAATCACTATGCTAGCAGTTACCTGACAAAGTTCATTCTGCCAATAAAACGATGAGGTACTGAAACAGTAATGTTTGTCCAGCACTTACACTTTCCCCAAGTCTACGGTCATCTGTGCGTCTACTCATACGTCATCTCAGCAAAATCAGCCAATTCAGCGCTTGGGTTACCGGTTAATACCTCGGTCCCGACTTTTAGGAACTGAGATATTAAATAGTTAAGAGGTTCTTGGAAAATGTGGAAAGCGCCACAAAGTCATTTTCGAGCATGCGCCACAACTTGGCTATCTCAACTCAAAACCCTATGTTAAAGGTGAACTATTCCCTTTAAGAGCACAAGCACTGCTGGTCGAGTGTCGAGTGAAGTCTGATGCACTGCTGGTCGAGTGTCGAGTGAAGTCTGATGCACTGCTGGTCGAGTGTCGAGTGAAGTCTGATGTAGTGTAGGTTTGATATATTTTTTGTTCATGCTGAAACATGTTCATGTTCATGCTGTACATGGCTAATTTCTTCTACCAGTTCTGTATGCCTGAGATGACACGGCTTTATTAGTAGCAATGTGTTGGTTTTGATGGCTTAACTCTGTGTTTGACAGAGCTGTCGGAAACTGTCCATCAGCTTGGAGTCGTGACGACTTTGCACGACTTGACAGATGTGACAGATATAATGTATGCCGTCAGAATACCTGAATACTGTCGCAAGTATGTGCAATTCTTTTAGTAGAACCATTGGAACTGCATATGAATTTAGTCACCTGATAACAGTTAATGTTATGATGTCAGTAAAAAATGTGACTTGGATACCCAAAATTTTTGCTATGGCCAGTCGTAAAAAACACTAAATACACAGTATGATAATCACAAATCACGCTATTATCATGAAGGAAGTATACGCGCAACCTTCAAATTTAGTCGCCTGACAATGATTGTTATAGTCTTAGCGATGTTTGTTCATTCATTTCAGCATTGTCAACTAATACGAAGGGAACAAGATCCGAGGCGCTAAGAAACTGCTGACAACATCACTGTCGTCCCATTTGCGTAAGCAAAATTCAACATCCAGATGATAAATATACCACTTCGAATCATTTATCAGCGTGTCGTTTGTTTTGGGTTTGCATATTTCGCAGACTTAAAAACTTTTACGTCTTCTCCGACTTTGACAGGAATTTAATTCTAACTTTGAAAGGGATTTATTTGAACCATTTCTGGCTCTGATCACTTTTGAACCTACTGTTGTTCCGGATGGGCTATATCGGAGATAGATCTGTGTTGTTACTTCCGGGGCCTTCCTAACGGCTCCGCTATGGCGTCGGAACGGTGGCGCCTAACTGGGAGTCTGGTGCTGCATGGATAGGGTCACTCGAGTTCACCGAACATCGCGTGCTCGCCGGACCTCTCTGAGAATTGGGCGTGTTTTAACCGACTGTCTGTCCTGTCTGTCCAAACTGTCTTGGCGGCAGTTCAGAGCAGCTGACTTGAACTGACGTTGGGGGGGGCACTTCAGGAAAGGTCGACGACCGGGGCAAGTACTTGAAGGGGAAGGTCAGCGCCTAACGATATGTATTGGGTAGACTGAGAACCCCCATCAACACAATCAATCCACCATCCATCCGCCAGTTACCGCACAGTCAATACGAGACTTATTGAGGTTTGTCGGACGCTACTCGGCTTAATAATTCGAACCGTTTCTGCTTTTTTGGATTATATTTGTATTTATTTATATTCGTGTTATCGTATTTTCAAGCATATGAGGCAAGAGTATGGGGTATTTGGTCATGTATTTCCTTGTCAAAGGTCAAAGGCGCCGTGATGGACGCATTTATCACCGGATAATCTGTCAACCCAGACGGAAAGCTAGGATGATAACAATTCAGACAGTCGGTCTCGCCCCACACCAGTCATCGCTTGCTCTATGCCGTCCTCCTCCAGCCGGGCTCTACCCACCACGACATTACCGCCGCGGTAAACACGGCGTCTGCTGGCGAGGAACAGTGCCCCCGACACGAGCAGCACCCCGTGGCGCCGTGATGGACAGCTGCACTGCGCAGCTCCGCCCACACTGCGGCCCACCGGCTGACAAGGGTAAAAATACAGCACTGCCGCTGTGAAAACAGGCGCTCGGAGGTAACCGAGGGTCGTGGATGAGGGGGTGGGGAGTACGGATCATAGGTTAAGATCAGGGTGATTTAAGGTTTGCTCGCAATTTAAAATGCGAATTATACTGCGTTGCAAAAACACATAAAATGAATGATACGGTGTAATGCTGATGCCTAACTGGTTTAATCAAGCTCGCTTTAACAATTCAAAGCCTAATGTTCTCTCTATCTCAGATAACAGGTCATTGTGATCTGTCATGGACCCTGACTCCTGAGCCGAACTGAGCGTAGAGCGTTCCTGATGTACAATCTCTCGTCAGCACAAAACAGTAAACAACCCATACGGCAGACTGCAGTTTCGTTCTAACACCTGTGGTGCCCACTGACCAGCTCATATCGGTATCGGTACCAAACGATATGAGCTGGGCACAGGACACCATGACCCGACCGGCCGGCTCCCGCCGCCAGCATCCCACATCGGAACAGTGTCAGCCGTTTCGTAAGCGGCAGGGTCCGAGTCGACCGGCCGACGGGACGCTGGCACTGCGACTGTGACTGTGAACTGTGACCCTGTGACTGAACTGTGACCCGAATGCTGCCGCCGCCGCCGGAACTAACTAGTTTCGTCGTGTCAGCCCGGTGGACCAGATGGCCGGCTGTTGTGTGGCTGGCCATGACTGGTCCATCTTTAGACCAATCAGGACCAGTATTATTCAAACCAATCAGGTCTTGGGGTCTGCTTCGGAGGCCTGAGGACAAAATGTTCTTTGATAAGTCTCTCTCGTCTGTTCTTGGCGCCCGCACGTGTCTCTGTGTACTTCCGCAATATATCAAGTTCTATCATCAGTGTTATTAATCTAGAAACAAACATTGGCACCCGGCAGTGCCATACACCTATGGTGGAGCCCCGTTTTGCAGGTATTACCTTTACCTTTACGGGCCACATGGTGTGGGGATGGATAAAGTAAAAAAATGAGCATGGCCCCTTTCGACTCTGCACTGATGTTGATGTTCTTCTTCACAGTGCCTTTGACCTTGCGATATAATGCATTATCCATGAAAGAGAGAGTCATGTGGACCGAAACATCCTGTACCATTTAAGCCTGGTCTGTCTCCTTCGCATATGGCTTGTGCCTTCAGTATCCCAAACAAAGTGAGTCGGCAGCCTTTTCTACGAAAAGTTTGTCTAAAATCTGCATGCTACATTGCTACGCATAGTTAGAAACCGAGGTAAGAAGTCCGTGATTGCACACAAAATCTGGGCGTGTTTGGTGTTTGTAGGTGCCGAATGTTTCGAACGTCACCTCTGTTTCGAAGCCACTGGAAGGGCGTGCAGGGCGGCAAGGAACCATAATTATAAGGCATACACGAATACGATAACCAGAGGAGTCTGAACGAGGTAAAGAGGCAACTCAGGATAGGTAAATTTCCCACATGGAATATATGAGCTGGAGATGATGTCATGTCATGGTTGATGCCGGGTTCATTGGCTACAAAAGGCAGCCTTAGTTGCTATTCAGTGCTCGCTCGTTCGCGACGGTCGCTGGGCATCTTCTCGATGCCTGACCAACGTCCGTCTCAGCCTATATGCATCTGTAATGTTCCAGGATGTCACACTCATACTCAGCCCTGGATCATAGACAAATCGTACAACACATTTACGTTACGTATATAAATCTTCCGTGAACCAATTACTGAAGCAGTCCAACACTATTTTTTTCCCTCAGTATGTTTAACCCGGCATTGACTGGGGTCTGATCTGAACACCATTGACTGGGGGGTGGGGGCGTTAAACGCCCCTCCGGTTATCTTCCGAACCACTGATCGCAGTGGGACACGCAATGCGGCATTCTAAAGCACTCAAAGTGACAAATCTAAAGCATGCTCTAAAATTTCAAATTGAGATCATAAGTCAGGTTATGGTCAGGTCAGGTCAAAAGTAAAAACGAGTTATTTTAGTTTATGGGCCATACTTTTCATCCTAAGCCTTTGATTGCAACCATAATCACCCAAAAGGCTCTCAAAGATATGATACATATTCCATTCCCGCATGACCTAAAGTGATATTGTTGGCAAAGATCAAGGTCAAGGTCAGGTCACAAAAGGTCACTATACACAAGCTATCTACAAAAGTCATGCAACACATGTTTTATGGATCATTTTACGCGTAGAATTCGAAGGTGATACTCATTCTACCACCTGTCTTCATGTAAATTAAGTTATTCTCAAGCAATGGTCAAAGAAAGGTCACCAAATGTAAAAATTTGAAATTGATAAATATAAATAAGAAGCCAAGTTTCTTAGACTAGTTTTGTTTCCGAAATACAGTGCAGTCATTTATTTGTCTATATCTTGTCAATAAAAGCAAAAACACGTGATTTCGAAACATGACATCATGAGTAACAAGTACTTTGGATGCAATCACTCAGTCAAAAATGATGATATCGTTTTCAAATTTGGTATGGTAGTTGTTCGTACATGTTTCTCTGAAAAAATATCATATTTTTAAGTGGCCACATTATAAAAAACGTGTTTTTACCTAAAGTTGAGTTAAAAAAAATCTTAAAATATTATATCATATAAATTTATGGTTTATGATGATTCTTATGATATATTGGTTTAAATGTTCTTATGATTTATATGGGAGATATCTCCCGCTGAAAATGAAAAGTTTGAGCAAAATCGAATCATGCCTGAGGCTATAACTCGAAAACCGTTCGACAGATGGTGCTGATAGTTTCACAGCGTGAATATACGGCCCAGATAACCCCCTTAACGCAGTTTAATCGAAATCTGAGATGTAGGGTGTTATAGCTTGGTCGATCTGTCATGCAATGCCCCAGCTGATTTAAAGCAAACTTTCCCTTGTAAAAGTTGCTTTGAATTTCGTGAATATAAGGAAGTGTGTCAACTGTCAATTTTGCGCTGATTTAAGGCGGTGGGGGGGGGGTAGGTGATTGCCCATTTTGCCCAACTGTAGATCGACCGCTGCCTCGAGTCAATACAAAAGACAAAGGCACACATTAAAACACCCAACACTAATTTTATGTTGTTAATAGCGTACTCGATGACGTTAGCGCTATGCCAGCATCATAGCATGTTTAACAAGTATTATAGTTAAGCAGGTCTCAACCTTAATGTAAGGCTTCACCCATGCGTCGAACTGACACAACGTCCCATTTGGAATGCATTTAAGTGCCCAGAGTCCTTGCATTTCACCTTGTTGGTCAGGAATATATCCAGAATATCATCATCAAATATTACCAGTAAAATGCCTACTCACATTGGTCTCATAGGGAGTGTGCCTACTCACATTGGTCACGTGGAGTTGTTGACACTAGTCTGTAGAACATATTTTTCTGAATTAGCATGTACTTCATTTCCCCAGAATCACTATTAGTTGCTGAGATATTCCAAAGTCGCCAATCACATTTCTGGCCAGAATATTAATTATCAATAGTCCAGAAGAGCTTTCGCACTAGAAGCAATTGCCCTCTTAAATTACAACGCTAGCATATATGGTTAAGCTCTGGCCAGTGCGCCATTATAGGTAACATTTTCGCTACTCTGTTTATAGTGACGATCGTTTTTGAGTTTGAAACAAAACAAATGCAAAACAGAAAATAAGTAAAAATTCAACTAAAGGGGCTCAGACGTGAATTTTATCGTGAACCAATAATCAAAGCAGCTGCATCTTACCCGTAATTAAAAATATAATTTTGACATTTCAAAAGAGTAGCACCACTCCTTTAATCGCCGCCGAAGGACGAGCGAGAACCCGAAGAAACCCGAAAGCAAGGAAATTGCGTCTGCTGTATCTAAACTCCACCTTGCCAGATGTGCTCTCAAAAGAACCATAATACCCAGTATCTTCAGCTTGTATTCGCGTCAGCGCATCCGCGGAGAATGGAGGTGACCATACAAAACTAGTGGCCGCCACTGCTACCCGCATTGCCTCTTACGAACAATCCACTCCGCCTCCTGTCCGCCACCCACCAGACTGCGCGGTCTTCTGACCGCTGATTGGACGAGAATGATGACGGTCAGTTGATGACGACGTCATTGCACCAGGGCCTGCGTTATATACATTACCGGGTCCGTTATGGCACAGGGTAAGCTATGCCGCTGCGACCCATTGCCGAGGTGGTTCTAATGACGGCGGGCCCACTTGGTATCACAAGAGCAGTCGGCGGCTGTGTTAAAGGGATAGGCGCGGCGGGCACCCAGGGACTGACCAGGTTTACAATATATTGAGCGAACTACTTTGGTGGTAGCCGCAAAATGGCTACCACCAAATGTTCCAAATTGAGGATTAAGAACAATTCTAGGCGAAAAATATTTTTTTTCGTGCAGAAAATAAAAAAATAAAAATAAAAAGGTCCCTAGAATTCATTCTGCATTTCAATTATGGAAACCATTGTGGGTGGTAGTCATAATTGCTCTACGACTTAGTAGGTGTTCGCTCCAATATATTGTAAAATTGCTCAGCCTGGGGGTGCTTCCCGCCGCCTATCCTGTTAACAACAGGCCGCCGACTGCTCTTGTGACTCCACCAACATGTGCCGCCGTCATTAGACAAGTATTCCGGCCAATGCGCCTTCCATCTCTATAGAGTTCAGTGGTTTATGGACAGCTTCTGTTTGGCGACGACACTAGCGCCAGAGCTTTAACATAGCGGCGCGTGAGGGAACTTACGCTGCTGGCCGGGACTGGGCTGAGCGACCTTTTTCTGTTTTACTTTCCTACGGGTGCAGTTTGCACCCCTATATCCCTCGGGGACAGGACTAAGTCAATATCATAATTGATTGAGTGGGGCTTTCAGATAGTGAAGACCGCTTGTCAATCGGTTGCGGGATTCAAAAGATATAAGTTTCTGAAAAGTGTTACGGTTGGGTCGGGCTGGGCCGGGCTAGGTCGGGTCCGGTCGGGTCGGGTCGGGTCGGCCGCTTATATGTGATTTAAAATTCCGTATTCAGTGAGGACTCGCTTGAGCTTCGCACTCACTCATAATTATGCATAAGACCGGCCTTACTGGGATCAATTCCACGCTTCTCAAACTCGTACTACATTATTCTCAGCCTCACATTACTCACCTTGTATAGATCTGCATCCTCTTAAACACGTTTCGAACTGTACTAAATACTGACGTAATAATTCCCATACGCTGCAAAGGCTCAGATGTGTAGCCTAATGGATTGTATTCAACTGTGTCGAGCCTTTAATGTCAGAAGCCAAAATGACATTAACTCTCTAGTTCGATCACGGACGTTTTCCTGATAGCTATATATTTTCAGTTCGTTTGACGTTTTCCAGCGGGCGCTATTAACACGCGCACTGGACTAGAGCACTTTAGTGCCCCCCCTCGAAATCGGTAGGTACATTCTTGAGTTATATGGATTTTATTTTCAAGAGAGCAGCCAGAATCGAGGTCGGCGAAACGATATCTTTGGAACCAACAGCCAGATCAGGACGACTCAAACGCCGTTCGGTAACCAATGTCAATTTTCATCCCCGGACACAACTTAAGACACATTACTGGAGACCTGTGACGTCGCAGAGGTCAAATTATCAAAATGGTGACATTTGACTTGATTTGACCTTCGTGACCTTGTTTGACCTTTCAGATATTGGCCTAAGGTCGCCTTATTTGCAGCAAATGTAGATAATTATAGCACCTACCTACCCTGTAAGTTGTATTGTTCTAGCTTTCATACCTTCAGAGATATCAAGGGGGCACTAAAGTGCCCCCCCCCCCTCTCCAGTGTAAGTTAAGTGGCATACCCCTCTCCAGTGCGTGTGCGGTCATCTCATTATGATTCTTAATTAACATACAAGCGCAACGATAACCAAAGTGACGATTGCATTATGTAGTTAGCTGTGTAAACAGGCATACACCATAAAACACACAAGCGTGACAGCATCATAACTTGCCGTGTTTTGGCTTCACTGTGCCATATTCAAGTCCAAAATAAATCATTCGCCCTCATGTGGTTCGGCGGCTGAGCGCCGTCGATAAGAACAGGGAGACTTTGAGAGCGGGTGGCGGCGGGCGCACAGTAATGCACGCTCCGCTGACATCTCCTCACCCATCCAGTTATTGATCGGGTACTGTGAGCCGTGAGTTGGCCCCGGCCCCGGCCCCGCCCCCAGCCCCGGCACCGGCCCTGACCCCGGTCCCGGGCCCGGCCCCGGCACCACGCCGCCCCCGGCCACACGCCGCGCGCGGCGGTGTGTGCGTGTGTGTGTGTGTGTGGTTGTGTAGGGGTGGGGACCACGTCTCCTCAGCAGGCAACAGGTGGTCAGACTGGCGGGCTGGCTGGCTGGCGGGGCAGCAGGCAACCTGCGCCGCGGCCCGCGGCTGACGCCCCGGCTGCAGGGCCTTAGACGAGAGAGGAGGGGAGGGGGAGGGAGAGGCGGAGGCGGAGGCGGAGGCGGAGGCGGAGTGGAGGTGGAGGCGGAGGAAAGGCGGATGACCAGCGGTGGTGCTGTCGTAATGATGCAGAAGATCGTATTCCGTTTTTTTTATAGCCTGAACAATCTCCATTAATCTGGAACAGTATGCATATCCCCGAACAGTCCTCCCAAGCAGTCATGCAGAGACTCCTCCCCAGGCAGTCCTCCAGGGGACTCGGTCTAACATGGTTACACGAGGGGAGAGTATCTCCCTATTGTTCACATATTACACGCCCCCCCCGAACCCAGTTGAGCTGAAATTCACCCCACTGGGGGGGGGGGGGCAGCGCGACAGGCCTCAGCAGCCTACAATGCATGACGAAGTTGTTGTCTTGAGCGGCAACAGCGTGAGCCAACAAATAAATTACGAACATATTGTAACACTTGTTTTGTGTTGCTTGGCGACATATGGTTTTGACAGCATTGTTTCATATCTGTATCATAACTGCCGTTTCATTATCCGCCGAGTACTTGGTGTGGTGAAGCCTGCCAGAGAGAAGCTGAGATGCCTAACCTGATAAAGAGGTCCCAAATCAGGCCCGACCGTTGAATGCCTGCAGAAGTGCGGTTGCAGTAGAAGAAAAAAAACGTTTGTTTCTTACGTTTACTAATATTAATGAAATACGTATCTATAATAAATTATGATTTTTCGTTGCACTACAAACAAAATCAGAGCGAGCTTGCGAACCCCTCATTGACCGGGTGGCAAATATTGCCTCCCTGACGAACTTTTGCGATAGCTCAAAACCTAATATTAACGTGAAACTTTGGGTACGTTCTTTCACATTACTTTCACATCTTCTGTGCAAACATGGAACAATTTGTCATTTTGCTAGATATAACAAACTAAATGACATTACTACGCAAGTTTAATAATAAAATCAGCTAAACCTTAAAAGACCGTATAAAGGCCACTTCTTAAGCAAATATGAAAAAAACATAAAAAGACATCTGAGGCCTATTTCACAAAGCAAAAAAGTTTGCAATTACAATGATTTTCTTTGTGATTGCAAAGAATTTCTACAAATGTTTGTAATTGATTTCAACAAAACCTCAGAGGCAGTAAATCTCAATTTTCTATTTACAAACTATTTTACACATACCATTGTTTGTAAAAATGTTTGTAAAAACGCTGCCAGTTTCTATTTCACAAAGGTTGACATTCAGTGAGGAAATGTTTGTAATTTACAAACTCTGTTAATTCCAGTGGGCCAGAGGTTCTGAATTTCAGAAACTGCATCGATTGTTGACGTTTTTTACTTCAGATATGTACCTGTGCTGGTGCGAAATAAACGTTATTATTATTAAGGCCGTTTTATTGGTGCGGTTGTTTCGTTGCCGAGGTTGTAAGGACAGTG
>VOPJ01014826.1:0-23292 GCA_014673585.1 Semibalanus balanoides | reverse complement strand
AACACACCAGCCGTCCAGCCGTCCGGCCCGCCGGCCACTCCTGGAACGAAATCTATCGCCCTTGGTAGGGTGTATATTTACATACCGAGTGGCGTGTTCTGTTTATACGAGTATCTCTCTCTGGCTTGGAGACCATGACGCAGAGGGTAGGGAGGACGGGGCCAGTGGGACTTTGTACTGTTATTTTTTGTCGTGCTAACTACTGTGACGTTCATGATTAACCACTGCACATTGGTGCGAGACAAGATCAATAATTATGCTAGGGTCAGACAAAAAATGACGGGCCAATCCTCTGATGTCTCGGAATGGGGACTATTCAGGCAAACCTCCATGTTTTGTCCAACACTGTTCATCTATTCTTCCTGTTACCGGTCCCATATCTGCCTGTTCGCTACCTTATCGGCCATGTTTCGTGGAAGCAGAAGCTCCTGTCGTTTTTGCTCGCCTTCGTCTCTCAGCGATACCACTGCAGGGCATTGGTGTCGTTTTCTATAGGCCTGGTAGGGCCAGAGCTCTACCAATAATTTCGCATTTTAACATCAGGCTCATGGCTTTGCATGGTAAGAATGACCGTATTAAAATCTGCAAAGTTAGCATTTGTGCCCTACCAATCATTGTCAGAAATGTCGCCCCCTGCTGCAGGGTGCAGCAGTCTCTCCACGGTATTCCTCTCCGCAGTCTGTTAGCCGTCTGCCGTCTGCGTGCTGACACTATTGGCTGCTGCCGGCTGGGCCGTGCAGGACGAGGGGGGGTATTGAGTTGGCCCGGTGCCAGAGCACGAGCGGCCGTTCCGTCACGCACGCGACACGCCGCCCGCGGCCCTTTGCCAGGTGATGAGTCTAGTTAGGGGAAGGTGGGGGAGGGGGAGTCGTTTAGGGAGGGTAGTTAACGTGACGGTGGAGCGAGGGCAGGCGGCTCGTATATGCGGCTGCAGTAGTCTCACTAGCAGAGAGACTAGTGCTGCTCATGTGATAGATTAGGTTCGACTTCCAGCTGGCTTTGACTTCCTGGAAATTGGAAGGCTGGTAAAGTATATACCTGTAACCTCGAAGGGTGGTAGTTGTAATCCCTAAGGGGTAGCAGACCGACTTCGAGGGTGTGGGGTGTGACCTCGAGGGTGTGAGGTGTGACCTCGAGGGTGTGAGATGTGACCTCGAGGGTGTGAGATGTGACCTCGAGGTTGTGAGGCGTGACCTCGAGGGTGCGATATGACCTCGAGCGTGTGAGTTGTGACCTCGAAGTCAAGGGTATGGGGTGTGACCTCGAGGGTGTGAGGTGTGACCTCGAGGGTGTGAGTTGTGACCTCGAGGGTGTGAGTTGTGACCTCGCAGGTCAGTGACTGTTGCTCCAGTGTCGCCGGTGGAACCAAAGATGGGTGGCTGCCAGGTTATGCCGCCTGGAGTCATCAGTTTCGTCTGACTGGGATGGGCCAGCGCACGTGGGTGTGCAGTTGTGCACCTGTGCTGGACGCATTCCAATTCCCAATGACTACAGCCATCGCTCTTCGTCGGACTCAGTCGGGTCGTCTCGAGCTGGCTGGCGTTGCGTGTTCCGAGTGAAGGGTTGGCTAAAGTAGAGGTGGAAAGGACAGAAATATTGGTACTTTAGTGGAACTCTTAGCGTTTTGAATGTGAAGACTTTTAGTTCAATATATGTAATTATGTTATTTGGATGAAACATGAAAATAAACCAGGCGAGCCCTTTTTCCCGCTTTTCACCATGTGCCATTTTTGCTTATCGCCAAGAACATTGGGAGTAGTTTCATTTCGTTACGCTTGCAAACTGCACTGTCCTATTCTCAATATCGCAACAGCCAATATACCTGTCGACATATTTCACCAGTTCTGCCACCCTACTCGCCCGTGGACATCTGTCAAATCCTCCCATATCGGCCACATCTGACTCCGCACGCGCCTCGGTTATCACTCCCGGACCGGTAACCTGTCTGCATTTCCGACCCGCACGTGCCATCTCTCAGTACCGCACAGCCCCGCAGAATGGTGATGCTGCATTGCAAGAAGTGGTGTTATCGCTCTCGGTAGTGCACAGGCGGCAGAATGGTGACGTGGAGCAGGAAGTGGACAGTGGTGTTATCGCGGTATCCGGTCGCTGGCGTGGTGGGACGGGTTACAGTCCGCACGTGCGGGGTGGTACGTCCGACTGGCCGTCCCGCTAGGTCACCGGACACAGCGGGAATTCTGATGTGGGGCGTGAGTTCTGATGAGGCGTGCGTGGCATTGTGATGTGAGTGGGACGAACGTAGCGCGTAGCGGTTGGGCGGTTACTGTGCCGATTTTTTTTTCTTTGGGTTGGAATTGAGTAGCTTTACTTGTCTTACTTATTGTCGGGGGTCATTTGATTTTTTTTATTGTGCGATCTGTAAAGGCAGCTTATAGTTCACGGTCACACCGATTATGTGAGATTATTTCGGGAACTGATGGCTGTCAGCGTATATATAAGGTATGCGGTAAATTCGAAATCTGCTATGGTTGCGTCATACTTGGGGAGTGGTGAGCAGTGGACTGCTGGATCCTATTTGTTAAGCTGTTCCTTAGATATCCGGTATCCATGGCCTTGTTTGGCTGGACCTCAAAAGGTCCAGAAAACAAGGCTCCAATAACGAAATCGTAAACGGGGAATTGCATTAGTCATTCAGAAAATCGTATTACTTGGGGCTGAGCGCATCCCAGCGGCAGACATTTACAAAGTAGGACAATGTTTGGGAAACGCTAACAAATCAAGCTTGTGGTAGCCTAGAATAAACAACTCTTGCTCCGGAAAAAAAAACTGCCTAACGGGCCTGTCAAACAGCAATGTCTCGGCTCCTAAAACACCTGTAAAAATAGCGGGTTCTTTGCTCGCTCGTCGGACCATCACTTCCTGGCTGGCAGCGTGGTGCACGACCACTCAGCACCCACTCCCCTACCTACCTCCCCCCGTGTCAGCTGTTTCCTTTCGGCCGCACGCGCGCTTTGCAGCGCGGCTCTCCGCCACCGTCGCCGCCGCCGCCGCCGCCGCGCCGGTGCGACAGCTGGCTGGTGCCAGTCGACCACGGGAGGCGGGCGGAGCGGTGTGTGGAGCGGAGCGGTGTGTCAGCTGGAGACGGACGGGCAGGCGCGCGGCGGACCGGCGCCGTGGTGTGGGCCACTGGAGGTGCCAGTGTTGGCGTGAGGAGGACGGGTTGAGCGCGTGGAGGCAGACGGTGGTGATTCATAGGGAAACCCCGAACGCGTGCGGTTTGGGTGTGACTGGAGCGTGAGGGAAAAGGCGTGTGCTCTGGAGCGGGCACAGTTGAGTGGTGAGATAGTCGATTGATTGGTGTGTGAAGACCAGTGCTGTTCGAGCGAGGATTAGTGAACTTCCAGTTTAATCCGGAGCGAACCCACGTGATCTCCAAGTGACCTGAGGTCGGTGGGAAGTGATTGTGTACGTGACCTGGGAAGCCGTTACCATGGAGACTACACCAGGAGACCATACCTAGAGAAGATGTGTTGAGCGACCTTGACCTGGTCACAGCGGCAGGGGTGAGTGTCAGGCCGTCGGGCGGGGGCGGGTCGATAGAGACTCCCGGGCGGCGGCGGCCGGGATGGTTCGGTAGGACTGGGAAGGAACGGCAGAAAACGGAAACCGTTGTCTCGCTCACACTGTGGGCATGTTCCCGTCGCACCTCTAACCTCCTCCAAGCTGCTCCCACTTGCTCCAGTCTTATTCTTTAACATAGAGCAGTTGCAGTTGGAGCAACTTAGAGGTGGTTAGAGGTGCCACGGGAACAGGCCCTATGTGTCCTGACATTGCAATCGTGGCCTCCATCCCACGCTTTTGGATGTTAGCCAACTGGACTCGAATTCCGCTTATGCGTCGTTAAGCTGCCTGCCAACCTCCGCCTTAAGATGTGACCGTTTATCGTTAACCTTTCTATTTGGAGAGAGAGAGAGAGCTCAGACAATCATTACTCCCTCACCAGCGCACACTTCACCACACGCTGGCCACCTTCTCCAATAGACGTGTCTGCTGTGCCGTCAATAAGCGGTACTTTTCCACACCGCCGTGTCACCGTCTGCTTTGGAGCTGCTGCGGCCGTGACGGACCACCCGTCTGGAGCTGCCTCAGCTGTGACGGACCACCCATCTTGTCACCGTTCGACGCGCCTGTCGGGCTTAATAACTGTTTGTTGCGGTACCGACTGTCGGTCGTATCCTGTTCATGTGACGTCGGTACACTGGTCTGCAGTTGCTTATGAAGCTGTTCAAAGCGGTCTCATAACATCCGCCTCCTATCATACTTCTTTTGTGCCAGGGAGTCTCGGGTTTGTGTCGGAATACTTCGATGCAAATTTATGCCTGACAGCCTAGCTTAGTTATAACTAATTTATTTCGCGTTCTTACAGTATTTTCTGTCATTTTCATCTCATCATCTCGCTTTGTGTTCCGCCTCAATCCGATATCCCCCCCCCCCCACACACACACACGCCAAGTTCCTGTCTGAGATTGCTCCACCTCAGCTCATTACTCTCCAACCCACGAGCTTGGTTCTCCTTTTCCCGTCTGACGGCGCGCTTCATAACCAGACTCGAGCGGGCTTCTGTCCCATCTCGTCTGGTCCCGTGTGGTGTGACTCTCCGTCTCGTCTGGTCCCGTGTGATGTGGTGTGACTCTCCGTCTCGTCGCGTGGCGCGTGTGGGTGTGCCGTTGTGTACTCCGTCTGTTCCCGAGTGTGATGTGGTGTTGACTCTCTGTCTCCGGTTCTCGGTCCCAGTGATGTGTGTGACTCTCCGTCTCGTCTAAGGTCCCGTGTGGATGTTGGTGGACTCTCCGTCTCGTCTAGTCCCGTGTGGTGTGGTGTGAGCGTCCGTCTGGTCCCGTGTGATGTGGTGTGAAGTCTCTCGTCGTCGTCTGGGTCCCGTGTGGAGTGTTGGTGTGACTCTGGCCGTGCTTGCGTCTAAACGGTCCCGTGCTGATGCTGGTGTGACTCTCCATACTGTCTGGTCCGCGTGTTATGTGGTGTGGACTCTCCGTCTCGTCTGATCCCGTGTGATGTGGTGTGACTCTCCGTCTGGTCCCGTGTGGTGTGGTGTGACTCTCCGTCTCGTCTTCGGTGCGTGTTTGATGTGTGTGTGACTCCCGTCTCGTCTGGTCCCATGTTGATGGTGGGTGGTTGACTCTCCGGTCTTCGTCTTGGTCCCGTGTGATGTTGGTGTGACTCTCCGTCTCGTCTGGTCCGCGGTGTGGTGTGGTGCATGATCCGTCTGGTCCCGTGTGATGTGGTGTGACTCTCCGTCGCGAGATTCTTAGTGCCCGTGTGGTGTGAGTGTGACTCCGTCTGCGTCCCGTGTGGTGTGGTGTGGACTTCTCGCGGGTCTTCGTCTGGTCCGGTGGTGTGGTGTTGACTCCGTCTGGTCCCGGTGTGAGGTGGTGTGACTCTCCGTCTCGTCTGGTCCGTGTGATGTGGTGTGACTCCCGTCTGGTCTGAGTCCCATGTTGATGTGGTGTTGAGCATCTCCGTCTTCGTCTGGCTGCCGTGTAGATGTGGTGTGACTTCCCTCCCGTCTTGTCTTGGTCCACTGTTGATGTGGTGTGACTCTCCGTTCTCGTCCTTGGTCCCGTGTTGAGTGGTGTGACTCTCCGTTCGTCTGGTCCCGGTGTGAGTCTTTGGAATGCCTGACTCCGTTCTGGTCCCGTGTGATGTGGTGTGACTCCGTCTGGTCCCGTGTGATGTGGTGTGACTCTCCGTCTCGTCTGGTGTGGTCTGTGATGTGTGTGATGGTCTGTGGTGTGGTCCAGCTCTCCAGCCTCTCCACTCCCAGGCCCAGGTTCCGGTGCTGATCACGGTGACATTCCTGCGGTGACGCGGTGACGGCGCTCGTCGCTTCAGTCCCCGCCGACCGCCGCCCAGTATACAGTGGGCGGCGCCGCCCCGTAACCAGTGGGCTGCGCCGCCCAGTATATAGTGGGCTGAACACGTATGACTATGACGGCTCCGCTCAGTTTACAGTGGGCTGAACATGGGCTTACTAAGTATGACGGGAGTCTTCCGGGGCTGCTCGACACGGCTCTGGAGGGTGGCTGTAGCGAGGATTGATGATGGTATATATCGGGAAGAGGAGGGTTGAGGAAGGTTTAAAGTCGCGAGGAGAGGAGTGCGGGACACTCATCCGAATCTTACACGGTCCGCAGTCCAGTACAAAACAGTTGTGCGTTGTCCCTTTGTCACGAAGGCGGAACCGATCATCGGGGCTTCCTGCCTCCACCCCCGCGTCGCCCTCTATCTACCCTCCCCATGTGGACGCTGGCCAGATATGACGTAGGCCGCAGCTGCTGACGCCATTATAGTCACATGCTGTCTCATTCCCCCCTCCCCTACCCCCGGCTGTCGGGATATTGCATCATTTGTTGGTCGACAGAATTAGTCACGTGGCCGACGATATCACACGCGGGGAGGACAGGATATTGGATACTGTGTCACGTGGTTCAATTAGGCATTGTGATACTAATACGGGTGTGGCCTGCCGGATGCCTGGGCAAAATGCACGCCGTGGGCACGAAATATAAAACTCTGTGTTTTGGATCAGAGTATGACACAGCACACGGAAACATGATGCAGGAGCCCGTAGGTGAGCAGTGTTTGCTTCAGTTTCTGGTGGAGTTGCTGACTGCACTCGCAGGTTAGCAGATCGCTTGCAGGGGTGTGGGGATTGTATAGATGAATCAACGGAATCGAATTTTCTATGATACACCGTCATGTATTTGCTCTTATGATAAGAGAGCGCGATATAGCCTTCGTTGTTGGCGCGCCCATGAAAAACAATCATCATCATCTTATGATAAGAGGAACAGCGCGGCGAATGTTCGAACAAAACTAAGCGCCTTATTGATATAGTGTGATATTTTGCGTACTTTACGTAGTAGCTTTTTGAATAGTAAGCCCTGCGTTAGTATAAGTGTACGGCTCAGGGAACCCTCTGTCGGCACGCTTCATCTGCGGGCTCAGCATGGTGATCCGGACGGGGACCTGGTTTGAGATGAGACGCTCCGAGAGAACTGACATCAATATTTTGGCTTCCGCTCTTCGCAAATACTTTAAAAAATAGTCGGAATGTTTTTGATGGGATGGATTCACGAGATCAGGACTCACGCTAAGCTTGTTGCGCTGACCCTTCCATCCGATTACGCAATTCCAGTCACCTGCAGAATTTAGAGACGAAAGTTTAACGTCCCCTAACGACTGAGGACTCCGCCCGGCTCGCTGGCTTCAATCTGATCTTTGACTCCGCCGCCGCGGTGCCCAACCAGCCGCAGGTCGCCCCGCCAGGAGCAAAACAGCGAGCGCCGAAGCGGCTCGAACCCATCTTGTCAGCCCGCCGTGGTGTCAGCGCTCTGCTGATCTGTAGTCCAGCGCGGTGCGTCGCGACGTGAAGCTACACGGGCGGACTCTAGTTAAACGGATTATAGAAAAAACACGAACTTCGTAAATACTGAATCTGGGCGCCTTGTGACCTTCGCTTGAAATACACAAAATCCGCCGTTTAAGGAATAGTTCACCTTTAAACATAGGGTTCTGAGTTGAGAATAGCGAAGTGGGCGCATGTCGAAAATGACTTGTGACGGCCTTTCACATTTTCCAAGAAACCTCCTTAATTATCGTAATATTCAGTTCCTAAAGTCGGCGACCGGGCATAACTACCCAGTAACAATCCAATCGCTGATTGGCTGATTTATTGGCTAAAGAGATTGACGGGTAGTAGATTATGACTCGGAGCAAAGGACGTAAGGATCTTATTGCGATTAAGTGTAAGTGCTGCGACCAAAACCATACTGTTTTCCTAGTCCCGGTCTCATTCTTTTTATTTGGCAAGAAATATGAAATGTTAACATTTTGATCAGAGTAATGCTATGCATAATGATTTTGATGTTAAATCTTCTATAAAAACATTTTCTAGAGATAACAAGTTTCTGCTAGCGTATGTGGGTCAGCGTTCAGCGCTGGCCCTGATAACGTTCCAGGACTCGCTACAAATTGTTGATCTGGTCCCAAATTCAGTGGTCCCTACTCCACGAACTCCTCTATCCCATCGCACCAGTACCACGTTCGCTGTTTGATTGGCCGCCCGCGGCGCATCCGCCCGCCTGGACGTGATAGGAGCGACCGGCAAAAGACCGGTACGCCAGTGACGTGTAGACCGTGCACGACCTTGTGACACATAATCCAGACGGACTTCCCAGAGCACGGACAGTGAGCGACGATGGCGGACTCTACACTTTCATAGTGAAATATAATAGTGACGAATATACTTAAAGCAAGTACTTGATTGAGTTTTCAAATCGTTGTATTTTCCGCATTCTTCAACAAGTACTTTGGAAAGTTACCACTATTGTATACGACACGATCCCTCACTAAATCGATTGACGTTGCGTGCTTCTTCAGCCACTTGATTTTTTGCATACTTTGAGGAAAAAAGTATTGGATTGTCACCAAATAATTGACATTTTAATTTGCTTTATCGCGTAAAATATAGGATTCTTTGAACTTACTAGTAAAAATATACTTAATTTGCTTCCCTCATCATTTCTGCAACTTTTTCTCGATATTTCAAAGGTAGACTATTCTTTAAACCCCAATCATAATTCTATTCCCGGAGCTCTTGAGTCTGAAACATTGCCGCTTGCACTCACTCTTGCACGAATATTTGTATGCATAATTGTAAAAAAGATTCAGATGGTTTCCTTTAGTGTGCTTCCTGTCTGTCACGGTGTTGGTGCTGAGAACACCACCTCCCCTGATTGCTGACTGCTGACGGAGAAAAATGCTCCGCACACATAAGATATAGACGGAGAACATCGCCCATGCTGTGGCTTCTATTATTAGTGGGTTCCGGACACGCGGCCACGGGCCGTCTCGCACACCGCGCCGGCCTCCACACAGTCACAACGTAGGGAAGCCGTAGACCAGACCGCGCGTCGCGGTCTGATTCGATTTGTCCGTCGCCCGCACCTGGGAGTTCTGTATCAGTCTCCCTGCAGTCTCCCCTGCAGTCTCCCCTGCAGTCTCCCCTCAGTCTCCCCTCAGTCCCCCCTCAGTCCCCCCTGCAGTCTCTCCTATGTCTCATGAGTTGTGTGACTGGTGTTTTCTCTGAGCGCTGGGACTTCCTTCTCACTTCGCTCTCGTCACCTGCTGACGCGCTCTAAGTCTGTGGGTACAAAGCCGTAAAACTTACGTCCCACCATCCGGACAATATTGACTTTCTCATGTCATTGCGAAAAGGGATTCAAACGCTAGTATGCGCTTACCTCACCTTTGCAAAGTTACGACCAATGTTGCAATGTTGCTATTTGTTTTCCTATTATTTGTTTGTTCCGTGCAGATTCGTATGCAACAGCTATGGGCGGCTGGTATTGCAACAGCCAACCTTTATCTGGCGTGTTTCCCAGGGTACCACAGGCAGGAGAAGCTGTCTTCTGATGCCGTGTACCTTGTTCTCAGGGAACTGGATCATGGAATAGTCGTCTTCTGATGTCGTGTGCCGTGTTTCCAGGGCAGCGTTGCCGTCTTCTTGACGTTTCGTGACGCTGTATCTGCCGTGTTTCCAGGGAGCTGGATCGTGCAGTAGTCGTCTCTTCTGACGCTGTGTCTTGCGTGGTTCCAGGGGAGAACTGGAATCGTGCACGTAGGTCGTCTCTTCTGACAGCTGTATCTAAACACCGTGTTTTCCAGGGAGCTGGATACGTGCAGTAGTCGTCGTCTTCTGACCGCTGTGTCTGCCGTGTTTCCAGGGAGCTACCGTGCAGTAGTCGGTCTCTTCTGACGCTGTATCTGCCGGTTCCAGGGAGCTGGATCGTGCAGTTAGTCGTCTCTTCTGACGCTGTAATCTTGCCGTGTTTCCAGGGGTGTATCGTGCATAGTCGTCTCTTCTGACGCCCTTGTCTGCCGTGTTTCCAGGGAGCTGGAATCGTGCAGTAGTCGTCTCTTCTGACGCTGTGTCTGCCGTGTTTCCAGGGAGCTGGATCGTGCAGTAGTCGTCTCTTCTTACGCTGTGTCTGCCGTGTTTCCAGGGAGCTGGATCGTGCAGTAGTCGTCTCTTCTGACGCTGTATCTGCCGTGTTTCCAGGGAGCTGGATCGTGCAGTAGTCGTCTCTTCTGACGCTGTGTCTGCCGTGTTTCCAGGGAGCTGGATCGTGCAGTAGTCGTCTCTTCTGATGCCCAGCGGACAGTCGTGTAACGTCCTGTTCGAACCTCCGATGTCTTGATGTCAGCTACAACTCGAGACGCCGGGACGCTGACAGGTGAGCGACGCAGAAACGGCGACAGGAACGCAACGGGAGGAAGGGGCGCTGGGTAGTCTGAACGTGCTAAAGCGCCCCAAAAACACACACGTTGGGCGCAAATTGACCCAAAGGTGTCGGCGCGCCCTTAAACCCCAATAAACAAACAAACAAAAACATACACTAACTGGAACAGGACGTACACACACTAGTGGTGCCAGTTTCAGAAAATATTTGTCCAATGTCCAACCGATGTCCAAGACCATGGTCAGATGTCCGTCCGAAACTGTCCGAAGATCATTGTTTGTCCGAAACTTGTTCGAAAGCAGAAGCAAAATGTATGATATGGAATGTAAAACGTCCAGTGTATCACTCATAATATATACATAAATATAGGCATTTGTGTCAAATAACGCTACAGTTAGGATATCAGAAAGCCAAAATCATTATACATCCATTTAAATACACGACAAGCCATCCTTGGGCATTGGATGTCCGAAAATGTCCAAAGAAATATGCTTATGTCCGACCGATCTCGGTGTTGGGACAAATTCGGATTTCCGAAAATGTCCGCACCGATTGGCACCACTAGTACACATACTAACTGGAGGAAGGAGTTGTTAGGAGTGGCCGCAAAAGTCGGTGCGTCCTAAAGCCCTAATAATCATCAAGGAATTGCAAGGGAATTGCTGTGGAAATTATAGCTTCGTAGCGTTGTAGCATTTCCGTCCATCTTCAGACTGTGCTGCATTATTCGATATGATGGGGATGGGCGTCACACAACCATTGAGTTGAGGCGCCTCTAAGCCCAAATCATCATCATCATCATTATCATCATTATTCGATATCTAGTAGCTATTACAGTAATATGTGTGTAATGTTTGACGGCGCCGTCAGTGTTCTAATCAGTCATCAGTCATGCGAGGTGAATCGCATGACTGATAAATAGTTTTATATTTCCCTTCCGGGTAGTGCAAACGGACATTTATTGCTCCCGGTTTCATTGCAGTTTGATACGTTGATTGCGATAAGTATTCGTTTAATATTAAGCCGCCTTCACACCGGACGCGGACTACGCGTCCACACGCGAACTCCGCATCCCCACGCATAGACGCTGCAATTCCGATTTGATTTAAAAGGTCACTGCGATGACCACCTGAGGTTACCAGTTTCAGTACGGCTGATGAAATCGTGTGCGCTGAATTGATTGGTGCTTACGGCGAGAAAATCAGTCCATCCGTTGCTGAGATTCCATGTTGCTGCCCAAACTGCGGTGTGAAGTTTTTGCAGCAACATGGAATCTCAGCAACGGCTGAACCGATTTTCTCACCGTAAGCACCAATCAATTCAGTGCACACGATTTCATCAGCGTACTGATAACTCACACTTGCCGTACGCTCCAAGTTTCTCACGCTGCTGGTGCGCGCGCAAGGCTTGCAACTCTTCTTACAGCTTGTCGCACTACTACGGCACAGCTCATCTCCGCTGCTGCGCTGTCCGCATGACCATACTCCGTCGGTGACTGCGCCGCGAGGAGTTCTCTCCGGCCGCTAGTTGGCTTGTGTACGCGCGCTGAGTGTCTTCCCCGCTGTGTTGGGACACGTGCGCCACCAGTCTCGTTCTCAGCTTTGATGGCTTCCGGGCGCGGAGTATGCCGTGCTCCGCATACCCTCTGCACTCTACCACGTTGCAGTTCACTCGTGCTCCGTCTGGGACTCCGTCCTTGAATTCGCCGTGCGTGTGCCGACTTCAGGAACTGTCTTGGACTTCGACCTCATTGCATAGTCAATTAGAAAAAGTCAAGCCCATAAATATGTATAATCACCTTAGCGGAAAAAAACTACTGCCGCTACTGCGTTTGATCTCGGCGCAAGTCACTGCAATCAGTTTACTGATCACATATTGACTGCGACTGTTTGTAATAAGTCAATCGTGAATGCTGCCTTGTTGTTCCGCGTAAACGCTGTGTAGAGGGGCCTTGTGTATCAGTGTGGAGTACGGAGTCCGTGTAACTCGGGTGTGTGTCTCCGTCTCGTCTCGAGTGGATGCTCATCTGTTGTGATACGATCACTACGGAGATGTCGCGAAAGACTTGCTATAATATGTCGACGTAAGAAATCCGTCAGAGGAAAAAGTAGCGCTGCGCAAACTGTGATTGTTGCGCGACCCCGCTAAACATTTGAGTTTGTCTTGGATTCTAATTCAAGTTTGCTCTGGGCTTGTGTATGTTCATTCGAGTGATTTACCTTTCTACGAAGCCTGTGCGAAGTCTCTTTTAGCTATTTGCCTTTCTACGATGACTAGCTTGAACGCCATTTGAGCTCATTACGTTCCTGTAATTAAGAGTGGCGGCTGACTACCCACTTAGCTAGGCCCTGATCGATACACTTAGCTAGGCCCTGATAGTCACACTTCAGCACCCATAGCACGTCTCACGGCCACTCATAGCACGACAGGCACGGTTTATGGATGCTGACGACAGATCGATCAGGGCCCTAATAACCGACGCAATCGCGGACACTGCAAACAGTGCACACCTGTACAGTGTGCACCCCGTTAGCACCGTGCACCCCGTGAGCATATGTGCACTCACTGTGAAAGGTGTGATAACAGACAGGTGCTGCGGTTATCTGAGCACCAGACGGATGATGTAACTAGTCCAGACATGTGCCAGGATCCCAGGAGTATCAATCCTCATCCTACGGTAGCTTTTCTCACCTTCGCCCCAGAGGGGGGGGGGCTGACTTCTAAACCAAACCCTGTTAACTTCAAAACCAAACAACCTAGAGCAACGCGGTAAGAACCAGCATGTTGCCTGTCATGTGAGGAATCTATTGGTATGCAATTTTTAGGTTGCAGGTCAACGGGTGACCTTCCAGGTCAAGTGAATGGCCGCTGTTTTTTTTTCTCTATCTTCAAAGCTTTTAAAATAACAAGTGGATGATGTGATGGTGGTGAAAGGGTTGAATGTTAGGGCTGTGCGCAACAGTGTTCGTAGTAAACACAGTCAAGATAAAAAGCTTTAGGAGTAGCCGGCGCTTTGTTAGATGTAGACGTTTTCGTGGAAACCGGCACTGGTGTTCGAAGTTGGACATGTTTTTGATGTAACGTCCTAAATTCGGAAAGTAGTTCTGACGTTGACAAACTGGCCTCGCTGTCGGACAAATATTGATCCAGTTCTATTCGTCTCGGTATGGATCATTCCACCGTCAGTATAAAAGTTCTGATCTTTATATACATAATTAAATTTCCTATTCTGGTCTGCAGCAAGCATAAATAGCTGCATGTTGTCTCAACTCACAGATTGCCTGCTCGCCGGCTGCACTTGCAGCTATTCACTCTCTACAAAACTCGCGTAGCGACCCCGCCCGTGTGTCTGGAACTGCCCTCCTCCCCTCCAACCTCCCTCTCACCCTCCCCTTCCCTCCTCTGCGCCTCCCTCCCCCTCCCTCTCCCTCCCTCCCTCGCCTCACCTCCACCCCCTCCACCCTCCCACCCCTCCCACCGCTCCACCCCTCCCACCCACCCTCCCCACCCCTCCCACCCCTCCCACCCCTCCTCACCCCTCCCCCCTCCACCCCTCCACCCTCCCTCCCATGTTCTGCAGCGAACAGTGACACAGTGTTCTTATTTTTTTTATTTTTTTTTGCAAGAATGTGATGAATACTGAGAGGACGTCACTATTTTAGGTGTGCGATTGAGGTTGAAATTTGTATAATGTTAACCCAACAACCGATTGTTCAGGCTGTCAGTTTGCTGTATATATTATGCAATTTCACTGCAATTTCAGAGGACTTTAATGCAGAACTTCAATTTAACTTTAAAACTTAATGCAGAACTTTAATTTAATTTTTGGACTTTAATCCCTTATTATTGCAGCTGTGTCATTTAAAACTATCTCAGATGATTGCAAAGATCCTAAACTGAAAAGTTGGAAACATAAATTATTTTGACGCCTTTCGCAGGCAGTTTTTCGCGTGGTTCCTGGGCTCACTTTATATGGCTTAGCTCGATCGCTAGTGGCGTCGTTCCGATGGCAAGTGACGCGACAACAAAGTTCACTTGGATGTGACTTTTCACTCCTATTTGTGAAATTCTGGACAGCGCTGAGTGACAGTCGTGTACGGTGGCTGTCCGTTCCGTCCACTGCACCGTGTCCCGTTACGTGCCGGCGACTGTGGCCGGTATGCTGAACCAACCTTCCAGGGTGCACCCGTCGCTAAGCCCGCCTGCACGCCCGGCAGCTGACGAGCACAGGCCTTGTAATGACCAGATGGTGATCAGGCCATACTTGGAAGCGGGAAAATGTGTCGCGCTTGGGCGTCTCCTGGTATGGCAGTGAGGTGGTTTGGTAGGGTTAAGCTGGGCCGGCGGTGATTTCTGATTCGTTCTTTGTCATGTCGTTGGCAGATCGCAAATTAGCTTATATTGTGTGCTTTAATTTTGTTTTAGTCCGCATCTTCTGAATGGATGGATTTCCGAGGTTAGGTCCCGCGCTAAGCATAGCTTGTTGCGCAGGTCCTGACCTCACCACCCGATCGCGCAATTCCTGCTAGCCGGCAGAGTTCAAAAGCGAAAGTTGTACGTGCCCGACATACCCGGACACGGTCCGCCCCGCTCGCTGACGTCACCTGGCCTTGAGTGCGACTGCTGCTACCGGCCGCAGGCCATTCCAGTCAGGAGCAAATAGCGAGAGCCGAAGCGTCTCGAACCCGGGCAGTCAGTACCGGGACAGGTCAGGAACCCAACGCTCTCCCACTGACTGACGGGCAGGCGCCGGACATGGCCATTGTCAAATTTGTCTGTTTCTTGGTAGCGTAAATCTACGATGCATTCACTTCCTATCTCAAGGCTTTAGGCGAGACGACACCGGTTTTACCTGTTTAAATTAACATAGCTACCTGTTTTACAACTCGATTCTAAGATATTGTGGTGAAGTGCGGCTTGGAAGTGTGTTTATTGGATTGCCGCTTTCAGAAAGTGTCTTGCTAAGTTGTAGCGTGACAATTCACGAGATTCGATATTTATTGAGATGGCCAATGTACTGCGAAGATAATACTAGGGCTTATGGTTTCTTGGTGGTTTTGGATCGTTCCTTGTAGCATGTATATTTATTTCCACTACAACCTATTTGCGGGCCTTAAACAACTATATGTAGAAATGGGTGCGCCTTCATACGGTGTATGAACGGGACGTCAGGCGGTACATCAAGTTGAAGAATGATTGACAAAGTCGAGGCTAATTGCAAGCTTGGAGACACTTGGTATTAAAGAAGGAGGTTATCCATTTGGTCGAACGGTGGTAGCCTTTTCTGTGTATTAAGCAACTCGACGACGGAAAGAAGTTTGCGGCGAATATCAGAGAAGCATTGTCGTAGCATTTGAACAATGGCCTACGACACGTCGATTACGAGGCGACGTTGGTCCAACGAACTGACGACGTTTACATTTTTGGCAGAATCTGAGACGAACTGACTTCCTTTGTTTGGTGGTGTGTCTGAGCCTTTTGGAGTGTGCAAACTGTGCATTCGTCTCTTCGTTGCTGAGGATCGGTCTCGGCGATCGGGAAGTGCTGAGGGCCGGTTATAGTGTCCGGCAGCAATGGTCGGCGTGATTGCCGGAGGTATTGGCAGTATATATGCCGGCGTATGGTGGCCGGAGGTAGGCCCGGTGCTGTGGGCCAGAGGTATTGGCCGTGTGTGGCCGGTTGGTGTATATTAGATCTCTGTGGTTTGAGTTCTTCTCGCGTTGTGCCCGGTGATGTGGCCGTAGGTATAGGCTGTGTAGATGCCGGCGTCGCGTTGGTGGGCGGCGTTTTGGGCAGCGGAATTGGATGCGCTTGCGACGAACGGCAGGCAGGCGGCGAGTAACGCTCGCAGGATGGTTTCCTAGAGGATGGTGGCTGAGGTATGAGGCTGTGATTTAGTGCAAGAAGCCTGCCGCCGGGATGCGATATGTGATCCTTGATGATCAGGTGGAAGTGTGGTGGAAGTGCGGCTATGGAAAGTTGTTATTGGCGATGCCGCTTGGCTAGAAGTGTCCTTGTAAGTTTGTAGCGTGACAATTCACGAGATCGTATTATTGAGATGGCAATGCTGGGGATAATACAGTGGCTTAATGGTTCTGGTGTGTTTTGGATTCGTTCTTGTAAGATGTATATTTATTTCCACTACAGATATGTTTGAACTTAATCATTATTCATGTAAGCACTTGGATAATAAGCAAGCAAACTTAACGGCGCTTGTTTTTCATAAGTCTGGTGTGAAAAACGTGTCCAACTGCCTCGAAATCGGATTGTTGTATTGTTCTCTCTGATATGCCGTCCTGCATTTCCAGCGGAGTCCAGTGCTTATTTCCAGGTTCATGACTAAGCTATTGACCAGTCCGGAGCGGGGCGCCCGACCCGTTCAATGTTCATTTCGCAACCAACCCGTTCCTGGCTCCGCGTCCAAGACGGGCCATTCAGTCGGGGACGATCGAGGTGGCGTCTCTGTTGCGACCTCTGCCCTTTTGCCAAGGTCGTCGCCGCCCGCTGACCTAGTGCCGAGTCTGGCCGCATGGTGGCAGTAGCGTCGGCTGGGTAGTTTGCGTCGCGCACAATAGATGTCGCAGCGAGCGGGTTGTCTGCTAATGAATTAGTGTTGACGCGACCCGCACTAAGCTGTGTTTGTAGAGGGTTGGCAAAAGAGAGGCAGTGTGTTGATATGAGTAGGGAAGTGAGCCAACTGGCACATTTTTTCCTGCGTGCCAGGCTTGTTCAAAAGGATTGAGGGATTGTTTTTTGTTTTCTCTCGACGCATGGATCAAACTTACGTGTTCAATACTTTGTGAGTTTTGCCTGATGCTCTGGGCTGGCAGCCAAGATTAACTTCCGTTGCAAAGCGCTTACGACTTTCAGCAGATCACAAATCCAGTTCCTCAATGGATCAATGATTCAAGAGTTTCGTCAGTAGGGATAAATTTGGATGCTCTCCTGAGTTAGAAGGCTGTAACTTATTTGTGGTTCACTGCACAGTTATTGGATGTTTAGTTTCGCCCTAAAACCCCAATCAACAAACAAACAACAAAAGTTTCTCTGGGAATTCGGAAAGATATTCCCTGTCTTATTCATCCCAACGTCGGTAACTCACACAGTCACGACGGATTTAATGTTCTTACTTGCATGCTTTTTTACTGTATTGGTATTAAAATAAACTACCCCATAGCCAGGTCCGTATTAAATATTTCACACGTGCCACCAGCTCATGTTCGAGTCGGGTGTGGTCTCCCGCTTCTGTTTAATGGGTCTGTATCGAGCGTGTCCGATGCGCGTCCTTCCCAGCTGGCGCCTCACAGGCCACCACCTGGTGTTGTTGCTCCAGCAATCGCTTGCTCTGTTTTTGATCTATTAGCCTCTGTCCGAAGGCTCGGCTGGCCCTGACGCCGGGCGTATCGCTCACCGCGATAGTTCATGGGCTGTACTTGAATGAGTTGAAATTATGGAGGCCTTTGGTTCGTCCTTGTTCTATAGCCCATTAGGACTTCTTCTGATGAATTTATTTATGATTATGAAGGAACATACTTTATATTTATATGACCCACTGTCTTGAACTCCATGGAATATTCTAATATATCGGGCCGGGGACGTGTGTATTTGTATTTTTCCTGCCACAAGCCGCCGTGTTTTTCCGCCCCGGAAAATGGGTGTGTTGCTGACGCCTGTGCTGGTATTGACCTGCCGTATTGCTCGGTCAGTGATATTGGCGCTGTCGTGCGCATCGTCCGCTGTCGTGCGCATCGTCCGCCGGTTGGCACACACCTGCTATTGATCGCAGCGGCTCTGACGCCGTGAACAGACAGGCTTCGGCGAAAGAATCAACAGGTACAGCTGATGGGATGCTGAGATGGGATAGACTATATTTGTCCGGAGGCCGTGGTCAAACGCGCGTCGGTATTGGAAATGTTGTAAGGCCAATAGGCTCGGCCCTTTATTTCTGGGTGATTCGATTGTTGCCACACTGGTTGCCACTGGTATCTGTACTTCAGAAACATGTTTACTCATATTTAAAGCTAGATCAGAATTACCCTTGTATGCTTTTTCGCTTATTATATCGTTATATTTCACTGTTTTAACGTAACGTTTGTTTTTTGTATGGGACTGTCGGCGACATACACACATATGTATGGGACTGTCGGCCTTATAGTAGAAAGATTAGCGAAGTTGTGAATAAACTGGCCCTACTTTCTAGCTCTCCTATGCCTAACAACACTGGCTGGCTGCGATTTGACATAACGCCAACCTCCATCCGTCAGTTAGAAGTGATCCAGATCATGCCAGGGGGGGGGGGGCAGCCGAGGCACTTGGCACCCCGTTTCACGTGACCCGGATAATTACGTCATGTTGTTCTCAGCGGGGTCACCAACCTGGCAGCGCCTAGGGTGGGTTTTCTTCATTCATAGTTCTTACGTCTGGCTCTCGTGCCCGTGCCCGTGCCCGTGCCCGTGCCCGTGCCCGTGCCCGTGCCCGTGCCCGTGCCCGTGCCCGTACCCGTACCCGTACCCGTACCCGTACCCGTACCCGTACCCGTACCCGTACCCGTACCCGTGCCGGTGCCGGTGATCGTGCCGGTGCCCGTGCCCGTGCCCGTGCCCGTGCCCGTGCCCGTGCCCGTGCCTGTGCCCGTGCCTGTACCTGTACCTGTGCCCTTGCCCGTGCCCTTGCCCGTGCTCGTGCCCGTGTCCGTCTCCGTGTCCGTGCCCGTGCCCGTGCCCGTGCCCGTAGCCTGCCAGGCGTGCCATCTGCTGTCCTGGCGTCGCTCACTATGGTTGCCAAGACCCCCTGGAGTGGCGTCGTGTGAGTCGAACTGGCTCCGGTTAATAAGTTATGGAAGCGGCGGGTGCGGCCAAGGACTCGCATCGTCGAAAGCAATCTGGACAAAGTGATGGCCGATTACATATGCATTCTGAGTTGACGCATTGATTAGACTCATTGTGTTCCACTGGAGCCGGGCAGCATGGTCTGGTTATGACCGGACACTAAGCGCAGGACTCGTAGTGTGTGTAGATATGGTCGGAGACATGCTAACCGGTTTCAAAATATTTTTTAGAACGATTTTTTTCCCGGTTAGCTTTTTAGTCTATGTAAAACCGACTCGGCATTTTATCCAGCTTGGTTATACTTGGCTGCATTACCGACGTCTGTGCGATCAGGCCTTCATAACAGTTTCTAATTGTGATATCACTGATGGGCAGTAACCGCGATGAATGCTAGAATGAATGCATGAATGAATGAATGCATGAATGAATGAATGCATGAATGAATGAATGAATGCATGAATGAATGAATGCCCAAACAACTTGGAACCCTCTGACATGAATTGAATCGGTTGTTTTCCATCGCTACGAGCATTGTTACTCTACTCCCGCTCGATAATCGCAGCGTCTCTCCCTCACGCGCGGGTGCAAATTGACCAAAGTGTCGGCGACCCGCGCCTTAAACCCACCATAAAACACAACTGAGATTGCCATCCGGTTGACCATGATGGCATAGGGGTATTGCCCTGGTACACTCTCCCTATTCTGCTAACCTTCAGCCAGGATTCATGAGGACGCCGACCTAGAAATTTTCGGATGAATTGATGCGACCATGGCCCATGAATAAAAGGGGAATGAATGATTAGTGACTCATGTTCAAACTCATGTTCAAATGTGACATGTTCAAACGTCATTTAAAATCATATCCGCCAAACAGGCTAGATTAGGCGACAGAGGCACAGGATCGATAGCGGCTTATATCTGTTCCCGTTTCTGCTGTTTGCTCTCTGCATTATGTCACCGATTCCAGCCCCGTCATCTGCACTCCTGTAATGTTTATTGTGATATCTCTGCATTATATGTCACCGATTCCAACCCCGTCATCTGCACTCCTGTAATGTTTATTGTGATATCTGGTGGACTGGTGCATATGCTTAATTGGTTTTACAAGGTGATCTTACCCTGCCATTTGTGATAAATGATGCTCCCATCCAGGCACGTAGCCAGGATTTCGACCAGGGAGGGGGAGGGCGGCGATACCTCAAAATGGCTCTTACTTCGAGCTTTAAAGGTCTCCCCCCAAATGAATATGAAAAACTATACGGATTTGGGCCACTTTATTGTATTGATGCCCCTTTTGTATTCAACTTGTGATGGAACTGGATTGGACCAGGACCCTCAGAAGAGGCCCCTGAACCAGGCACGTAGCCAGGATTTCGCCCAGGGGGGGGGGGGGCTCGAGAGGACCATTCCCGAGGTGAAGGCCCAGTTAGAACGGATTAAGGTCTGCTCCCTCCGATGGTAGAGAGTCCCATTCGCATGTCCAGTTGGCCCTATCTGACCTTGCCCAGGGCCCTTTCCCGTGGACCTCCAGACGGGGCCAGGCCCTGGACCCTTCAGGGGCAAAAAGATGTGGCTGGGTTGTGTGTCTCGTTCACAAAACTGGAGCCAGCTGCCTTTTGCCGTTGCAAGCTATTTGAGTCCCGTCTCGTCAGCGCGTCGTAACTCGTGTTCATTATTCTCCAGTATTTCCAGCTAACGCATCTTTGACTCACACTGCTCTGACATGCTTGCCGTCTTATTAAACGTACATCTATTGCTATTAACAGGTGAGATTGGGAAGGACTTGTGGATCTTTACAACGTCTTGTTGATTGTTGAGATTGCTTGCCAACAAGGTGTAACGCTTGCAACTCCTCAGAATTTCGGCCTCTACTCTTTCCGCCTGATCAGTTGGCTGATGACAGCGATTCTCCGTTATCTAGCCATGTCGTCCGAGGCCCCGTCGCCTCGTCTCTCGTCGGGCAGTTCAAAGCCGAGCGGCCAACGTGGCGCGCCACCGCGCTGGCGGTCAGGGACGGCTCCGTTAATATCCGCTCGGGTTGCCGAGCGGCCCCTGCTCCCCTCCCTTTCCTTCTTCAAGGACCCCACGCGGCCGGGGGCGGCGCCGGAGCCGACAGCCAGTGTGACCCGACCGGCGCCCGCGGCGGTCTGAGTCGGCAGTGAGACGTCCTCTGCCGGGAGTGAGACGTTCGCGGCCGGCCGCAGTGGTGGACGGAGAAGTGTCGCCGAGGTGGAGGAGGTCGCAGCGCCCTCTGGTGGTGGCGCTGGCGACACAGCTGGGTAGTTGGCAGCGCAGGTGTTCCCAAGCTGGCGACGGACGGAGGGCCGGGCGCTGGCCATGATATGGCCACGGCAGAGTCAGGTAGGCGGTGCGTGACGAGTGGCTAGAGCGGCGGAGACTTGGCAGCGATTCTGACAGGTCGGTTCTGTCGTTAAAATCTGCAGTTTCCTCTCGCTTTGCCTTATAACCATGGCAGTTGCGGCACTCTATAGTACCGATCATTTGCCTCGTTACCAATGACGTCATGTGTTATCATCCATTGGTAAGGGAGAGTGTAGTGTAGCTCCTGCTCTCCTGGTGTTATTTTCACTCGCTCCTCCCTCCACTTCGTGGGAGATCCTATGGTGTCTCCAGCTGAGCGGGCTGGCAGACGCCAGCTATCCCTTGTGTAACCCTTGCGGTCGCTAGGCCGGCGTCGGACGGTTTTGCGTTAAAGGGTTATTGACTTTTCATCGTGACTTGAGGGTTGTAGGCGTTGACCCCACGAGCGGGTAAGTGTGAGCTCTGTCTCGGAATTGGTCTACAGTATGTAGTTATTTGTGTACTGTGGTATACATTCGGTTCTGTATCATTACTTACGGGGTAAGTCCGACTGGGTAAGGCAAGGTAGGGGGCGTCTCCCTCGTTTGGTCATTTGTGACGCCCATCCGTCACTTATCTGTCACATCATCCGTCAGCCGTCCGGTCAGCATCTGACCATATCTCTCCATCTGACTATATCTCCTGATCTATGATCTGTGATCGATCTGTCCATGTAGGTAGTTGTGGGGCCTTTAGCGTTGGGCTGTAGCAAACCGCTAGCAGCGGTGCAGTGGCTTCTTCGTTAGTGACAGGTCGTGACTGCTTTGGCTGTTGTTGATAGTTGCCATCGCCACCATCCGTCATTCTGTCCGTTACACTGTCCGTCACACGCGTGACATGGGTCCGTCACACCCGTCACATGGGTCTGTCACACCCATCACATGGGTCTGTCACACCCGTCACATGGGTCTGTCACACCCGTCACATGGGTCTGTCACACCCGTCACATGGGTCTGTCACACTGACCGTCACACCCGTCACATGGGTCTGTCACACTGACCGTCACACCCGTCACATGGGTCTGTCACACGCGTGACATGGGCAGCGTTGGAATTCTGGTCGCTTTCTGGTCCGGTATTTTGCTCTCTTCAATGAGTTACCCCGCTTCGACCTCAGCCTTTTGGGTCCAGCTAACGCCCGGGTCATGATGCCGCTGAATTCCCCAATGGAGTTGCAAACTTTGTGCACAAATTAGTTATATTATGGACACCAGAATATGCTTGATTGTGAATATAATTACATTAAATCCAGTAACCAGTAGCGTACCTGTAAAATACCCGACTTCTATTTCGTTAAGGTTCCAAAGCATATGGTGCATCCATGTCAAATACCCCACCAAAAAGCAGTGGTTTTCGTACCGACCCCCTTCCGATTTTGATAAAAATTGGTACAATGTAGTGTCAAGTGAGAGAAACATGCACACCAACTTTTAGATTCCCGGGTGACCTCTAGGTCAGATTAGAGGTCATCAAGTTTACACTTTTGCGTACGTTATCAACTCAAAAACGCTTAATCTTCTGTGTTAATGGAGTTGTAGCGGAATCAAACTTAAGATATTATACAGGATTTCATCATTCAGAAAACGTCGAAAAAGTCACGTGACCTAAATATGACCTTTGACATTGTAATGTCAAAGTCATAAAATGCATTTATTTGAATGTTTGCCTCATCGTAAAAAGGCCAAACTTGGTACAAGGAATGACCTCGACATCCTCTAACAATGTGCAGAAAAAAAGGCATAGACTTTTCAACTTTTTTTAGATACCGCCCTTTGAGTATGGAAAGGGAGCGAAATAGACAAATGCCCCGAGGCTATTTCC
>VOPJ01014825.1:0-23518 GCA_014673585.1 Semibalanus balanoides | reverse complement strand
TATGTTCTACAGACTAGTGTCAACAACTCCACATGACCAATGTGAGAAGGCACACTCCCTTTAATCAGAAAACTGTTAACGGAAGAAATCGATCCTCAGAAAAGTTGGGGGGCGACGCCCCCCCCACGAAAAAAGTTGGGGGCCGCTGCCCCCTCTGCCCCCCCCCCGCTTCCTGCGTCCTTGATTAAGGGATTAGCTTCCATTGAGTACATTTAAAGTAATACTGCTGAAAATTGAATGCTCATATTTCCTCGGTCAAGTTTCATGCAAATAAGTGCGCTAAAACTAACCACGGCGACGTGAGGGTTTCGAGTGACTACATCTGCTCCCCCTCCAGTCTGGCAACACGCCGCTCCACCTGGCCTGCTCCGCCCGCCACCGTGACGTCATCACGGCTCTGTTACGTCACGCGGCCGACTCTGCCGGCGGCGAGGCGCGCCTGGAGCGTCTCCTGAGTGCGGAGAACGTCTCCGGTCTGACCCCGGTCCACTGCGCGGCCGGCCGGCGGCAGCTGACCGGGGGCGAGAGCGAGGCTGGCGATATACTGGCGCTGCTCTGCGTCAGTGGAGCGAGGCTGGACCGAGTGACGTCACTGGTAAGGAGTGACGTCACTGGTAAGGAGTGACGTCACAGGCGGGCTAAACACACGAGACACGTGTTTTGACAAGGTTGATTGATTGATAATGACGTTTTTGTTTTGAATCAGGACAAGTTATACCCAAACGTATATAACGTAACTTATTTGCTATAACGTAATCAATGAAATAACTATAATGTATTTATTATAATTACTATAACGTAATTAATTTGATTGCTCTAGCGTAATGACTATAATCGCTATAACATAATTAATGTAATTACTATAACTTAATTACCAAAACGTAAATACTATAACGTAATTACTATAACGTTATCACTATAACCTAATTACTGTAACTTAATTACTTTAACATAATTACTATAACGTAATTAATATAACGTAATTAATATAACGTTACTACTATACCGTAACTAATACGTTATTACTATTTCATAATTAGGTACTATTGCCTAATTACTGTCACGTAATTATTTATACGTTATTACTTAGACGTAGTTACTAAAACGTAATTACTGAAACGTAATTTATAAAACATGATTGTTATCACGTAAGTGCTGTCACGTAGTTACACCAGGGGCGTAGGAAACTCATTTGAAGTTGGGGGGGGGGCAAAAGGCATTTGAAGCGATTTCTTTCCAGTGCACCGTCCAAGCGTAATGTTAAAATCTGAAACGTAATTTATAAAACATGATTGTTATCACGTAAGTGCTGTCACGTAGTTACTACCATGCCATAACAACGCGATGACTTTAATGTAGTTACTATAACGTTATCACTATAACCAAATTACTATGACGAAATTATTATATTTTATAACGTTATTACTATATCGTAATTACTATAATTGTATTACTATAACTACTTTGATGTAACAACTATTATTACTATAGCGTAATTACTATATACTAACGTAATTACTATATACTAGCGTAACTACTATATACTAACGAAATTACTTATCAAAACGAAACTTAACTACTGTAAGTTCGATGTGGCGTTTTGTGCTTTATGATAGCCTTTGCTAACTTGTTTCAGAACCATGAAACGCCATTCCATTGTGTGGCTCGATATGGTAACGATCAGCTTTTGGAGCAAATGCTGACCATCCTGAAGGACCAGGTGAGTTATATGAAGCTTAAACATCAAACATGAGTCGATTTTTAATTCAGTTAAAAATATACAATCCCAATCATGGTCGCAAAAAACATTCAAAACTACATTTCATTTTTATTTCTTAAGTGTTATTTGGTTTTATTGTTATACATTCCGCTTTGCTCCGGCGCATCCATACGTGGTCGGCGTGTTGTGGCAGGTCACCGTCATGGTACTGAACCTACAGACAGCCACCGGGGAGACGTGTCTGATGGTGGTGTGTTGTGGCAGGTCACCGTCATGGCGCGTTACTGAACCTACAGACGGCCACACGGGAGACGTGTCTGATGGTGGTGTTGTTGTGGCAAGGTCCACCGTCATGGCGCCGTACTGAACCTACTGACGGCCACGGGAGACGTGTCTTGATGGTGGTGTTGTTGTAGCAGGTCACCGTCATGGCGCCGTACTGAACCACAGACGGCCACCGGGAGACGTGTCTGATGGTGTGTGTTGTGGCAGGTTCACCGCATGGCGCCCGTTACTGAACCTACAGACGGCCACCGGGAACGTGTCTTGATGGTGGTGTGTTGTGGCAGGTCACCCGTCATGGCGCGGTACTGAACCTACAGGACGGCCACCGGGGAGACGTGTCTGATTGGGTGGTGTGTTGTTGGCAGGTCACCGTCATGGCGCCAGGTACTGAACCTACAGACGGCCACCGGGGAGACGTGTCTGATGGTGGGTGTTTAGCAGGTCCCGTCATGTACTGAAACCTACAGACGGCCACCGGGGAAGACGTGTCTGATGGTTGTGTGTTGTGCAGGTCACCTCATGCGCCGGTTTACTGAACCTACAGAACGGCCACCGGGAGACGTGTCTGATGTGGTGTGTGTGGCAGTCACCGTCCATGGCGCCGGTATGAACCTAACAGACGGCCACGGGGAGACGGTCTGATTGGGGTGTGTTGTGGCAGGTCACCGTCATGGCGCCGGTACTTGGAACCTACAGGACGGCCACCGGGGAGGACTGTCTGATGTGGTGTTGTTGTGGCGGGTCACCGTCATGGCGCCGGTACTGAACCTACAGACGGCCAACCGGGGAGACGTGTCTGATGGTGGTGTGTTGTGGAGGTCACCGTCATGGCGCCCGGTACTGAACCTACAGACGGCCACCGGGAGACGTGTCTGATGGTGGTGTGTTTGCAGCGTCACCGTCATGGCGCCGGTACTGACCTACGACGGCCACCGGGGAGACGTGTCTGATGGTGGCTATGTTGTGGCAGGTCACCGTCTTGGTTACTGAACCTACAGGACGGCCACCCGGGGAGACGTGTCTGATGGTGGTATGTTGTGGCAGGTCACCGTTCATTGGTACTGAACCTACAGACGGCCACCGGGGAGACGTGTCTGATGGTGTGTGTTTGTAGCAGGTCACCGTCAGTGTTACTGAACCTTCAGACGGCCACCGGGAGACGTGTCTGATGGTGGTGTGGTTGTGCAGGTCACCCGTCATGGCGCCGAACTGAACCTTACAGCGGCCACCGGGGAGACGGTCTGATGGTGGTGTTTGTGGCAAGGTCACCCGTCATGGCGCCGGTACTGAACCACAGACGGCCACCGGGGAGACGTGTCTGATGGTGGTGTGTTGTGGCAGGTCCGTCATGGCGCCGGGTACTGACCTACAGACGACCACGGGGAGACGTGGTCTGATGGTGGTTGTGTGTAGCAGGATCACCGTCATGGCGCCGTTACTGAAAACCTACAGACGGCCACCCGGGAGGAACGTGTCTGATGGTGGGTTTGTTTGTGGCAGGTCACCGTCATGGTACTGGAACCTACAGACGGCCACCGGGGAGACGTGTCTGATTGGTGGTGTGTTGTGGGCAGTCACCTTCATGGCGCGGTACGAACCTACGACGGCCACCGGGGAGACGTGCTGATGGTGGTGTGTTTGGCAGGTCACCGTCATGGCGCCTTGTTACTGAACTACAGACGGCCCCGGGGGAGACGTGTCTGATGGTTGGTGTGTTGTGGCAGCTTCACCGTCATTGGCGCCGGTTACTGAACATACAGACGGCCACCGTGGAGACGTGTCTGATGGTGCGTTTTTGTGGCAGGGTCACCGTCATGGCGCGGTACTGAACCTACAGACGGCCACCGGGGAGACGTGTCTGATTGGTGGTGTGTTGTGGCAGGTCACGTCATTGGTACTGAACCTACAGACGGCCACCGGGGAGACGTGTCTGATGGTGGCCGCGAGGGAGGGACATCAGCAGGATCGTCAAAACACTGATGGACAATGGAGCCAGGTACGGCTGGACCACATTCCCTCTCTGCCGGCTCCACGAATAAAGTCAACTTTCGCGACCAGGAGCAAATGAAGACATATCCTTTATGCCTTAGCTTGTGTGTAGCCTTTATGCCGATAACAACGGATCGCCGGCTGAATTTCTGTGTAAAGTACATCCCGGTGAGAATTTAGAGAACGTTTCTTATACTTCGCTCAAGAGTGCTAAGTAGTTTGTGAACGACAAGGATTAACATTACAGGATGCTATTGTCACCACTCTACGGTGACGATTGACACGACGTTATCGTAACCCATCTTGTGCCGTCTATATGTGCCCGCAGACTGGACGTTCTGGACAGTTGCGGTCGGACAGCGTTACACCTATCTGCGGCGGCCGGTCACGGGGCCGTCTGTGAGACGCTGCTGGGTCGTCCCTGCCTCTCCTTGAACGCGCGCTGCGCCGCCGGCCGCACCTGCCCTCCACCTGGCGGCCGCCGAGGGGTTCTCCAGCCTGGTGGAGTCGCTACTGCAGCGTCACGGCGCTGCGGCAGATATCGCCGCCCAGGTCAGACGTGCGGCTCGTCTGCGCTTGGGATGGTGGAGATGAGATGGACGGAGTGGTGCGTTCAGTCACGTTATATGATTATGATTTGGAGTTTAAGAAGCCTGCAATTGTGTTTGGAAATGCAATGACGGATTATTGAATCCTGAATAAACAGTATTGGAATTTTGTGATTGTTGTCTTACCTTTGTAGGTATTGTACGGTCTGATCTACGGTCTACGCGTTCTACGGCCAAGTCAGCACCAGCCTCTTGCCAGATTCTCGACCCCGTTGTGACTTGGTGGTCTGCTTCTAAAGTAATCCTCCCTCTGACGTCTGTTTACTGCGGACGATCGCCCCACTCGCCTGCACGTCTGTGCCACCGTTTGGTTTGCTGCGTCTGGTTTGGTTATGATTTGCGTCTGAGTCTGGTTTAAGGGTCTGGTCTGGTTTAGGTTCTGGTTGTTTTGGTCTGGTTTGCGTCCGGTGGTCTTGCGTTCTGCGAGCTAGAGCTGGTATGGTCTGTTTGGTTCGCCGCTTTGGTCTGCGGTGGTTTGCGTCTGCGTCTGGCTCTGCCGTCTGGTCTGGCTCTGGTTCATGGGTCCCTCGCGCTTTACTCGGTCATTTCGGTCCTGTGTCCTCTGGTCCCTCTCGCGTTGGTCTGGCTGGGTCTGCGTCGTGCGTCTGGTCTGCGTCTGGTTGTCTGGTCTGGTCCCTGTGTCCTCGCGTTTGTTATGGTCATGACCGCCGTCTGACCTGACCTGACCTGACCTGACCTGACCTGACCTGACCTGACCTGTGTGTCCTATTGGCAGGACGGTCTCACCCCGCTGCACCTGTCGGCCGGAGCCGGTCATCTGGAGGTGTGCAGTGCCCTGGTACAGGCCGGCAGTGACACCTCGGCCCGAGACGCCGGCGGACAGACGCCCGTGCTGCTGGCCGCTCGACACAACCACGCCGAGGTGGTCAAACTGCTGCTCAAGTACAGCCCCGAGCTGCCCGACTCTGCTGATCAGGTACGACACATCCATCAACAACTCATAACTGGGGCCGTTAAACGTACGAATGCGTTCGATACAACCTGACAAGTTGCGTTGCAGCGCCTGAATCGAGAGTGTAGTTATTCCAAACAAAGTGGAAATGCGGTCATCTCAACTCATCCCAGTGCTTGGTAGACTCTCTCTCATCAGAGTTTGAGATCTATTCCTACAAAGGTTATATAAAGCTTATAGATTGCTATTGCTTATATGCATATATGCGTAATGCGCGATCTTTATGCCTGTAGTCAATTAGATGTGCATTCCGACTGATTTGTGAGGAGAACACGTAACAGTACTTATGTTTACCAACACATCAAAGGGAAAAGTGGACGTCTAAAGAATAGACCGCTAGTCTCGGGCATTCTGTATCCTGCCATCACACCTTTTACAGTTCGTGTTCTACATTGTATAAGTCCCGTACATAACGCCGTGCGTCGTTACAGGACGGGAACACGTGTGCTCACGTGGCCGCCATGCACGGGTCGGTGGACGTGGTCCGCGAGCTGCTGATGGTCAACGCCACGATGGTGACGTCATCTCGAAATCGCAAGGACGGCGCGACGCCGCTGCACCTGGCTGCTGAGACGGGGAACACTGAGATGGTCAGGGTTCTGCTGGACGCCGGAGCCAACGCTGATGATGAAGATAAGGTTCAGAAGTCGCCAGATCGAATATATTCAACACAAACTAAGCTAGGTGGTGATGCATGATTTGGTTAAGGGCACCTAACTGTAAAGCTTATGTGCAGCCAAATTATAGCTAGACAGTTTAGAGACAAGATGATGGCTTGTCATTATTAATATAATAACGTCATTGGTGCCTAACCGTTCTGCCGCAGATTCAAGAACGGGTCAAACATTGCCTCAAGGCTGATGACTCTGAAATCGATTCATGGTAAGTGTTAATGTTTTCTTTTTGCCACTCTAGTGGTTAATTATAGTGGTCATAGTTCCGTTCGGCTAACCATAGACAGGATTGCGTTTCAGCTGGGTTTCACCTGTGTTCACCTGGCGGCTTACCGCGGCCAGAGCGCCGTCCTGTCCCAGCTGAGAGCGCTGGATGTCTCCATGCAGTCCTCCAGCAGGAGGACGGGCCTCAGCGCTCTCCACATAGCCGCCTACTACGGACAAATCGGTGAGTAGGCTACCTACCACCGTCGAAAGGTAGTTCGTGCAGCTAAACGGGTTTAGAATGACACGCTAATTATCTACATTCAAATGTGCCAGCTGAATTGTATTACCTGACAACGTTTAAGTCCGTCGCCTTGTCTTAAAGGGAGTGTGCCTACTCACATTGGTCATGTGGAGTTATTGACACTGGTCTGTAGAACAGATTTTTATTAATTTAGCCATGTACTTCATTTCCCCAGATTCACTTTAGTTGCTGAGATATTCCAAAGTCGCCAATCACATNGACAGGGTGTTCCCGCGTAAAAGTGTACTCAGGTTTGCTCATATTTATTACATTAAACATCTTATTGGAAATGTGTGGTGGTCAATCTATTGCAAAGCGAATGGCAAAAACATATATCCACAACACACAGGTAACTTCATCCCTCAGCTCTCCTTCTGTAGCGTCTAGATCATATGCTCTATGTGAGACCCTTTGCGCCGGCTCACCGCGGGCAGACGTACTGTCTGCAGATGCGTGATGGCCTTGTCGACCATGTGCGCAGGAAGGTGGCAGAGTTCCTTGACGATGGCGTCCTTCAGCTCACTGGTCGTCTTGTGGTTGTCCGTGTAGACACGGGCCTTGAGGTAGCCCCACAATATAAATATAGGGGGCTGAGGTCGGGTGAGTGAGGAGCCCACTGGATCGCGCCCTTCAAGGTGATGTGGCGGTTTGGGAAGTGATTTTGCAGCCATTCCAGTGACGTTGGCGTATGGGGGCGCTGCTTCCAATTCTGCTGTAAGAATCTTTACGGCGACGGATGCCGATATTTTGAGCGAGCTCCTCCCCAGAACGGCCTCAGCGCATAATGCGCAATAGCGCTCTTGGTGATGGTCACCGCCTCCCCTGCTCGTCTTTGAAAGAAGGGACTAATGGTGCCCCCTCCGTCCCATTGCCAACCCCAAACGTTACTCTTTGGCTGTGAAGTAGCCTTGTCAGCACTTAAATCTGGGACGTTGAGAACCCCATGCACGGCATTGCGAGAGTTCACTTGCCCCTAAGCAAAAAGTGGGGCCTCATCGGAGAACCAGAGATTCAAACACGCCTGGGTGCTCCTCAAACCAATCAATGCCATCTCACAGCCTCCGTCATGATCCGATGGCTTGAGTTCGTGATGAATCTGCATTCGATAATGGGTGCAAGTTTAAGGTCCCCGTTTTAGAATAGTTGGTGCATCGCGGGTCTGCGGAGGCCGAGGCCTAATGGCTTCGACGTCGTACGGATTTTTTGCGGCTCTGGGAGAACTGAAGCTTCCACATCACAATGACGTTCTGTTCTCACCAAACGCTGCTAAACCGCCCGTTTTCCCTTCAAACTACTTGTTTTCCTAAATTTATTTAACATTATCTTCACACCACACAACTTCCCGGGAGCCAATTCACCAACAGATGGTCTAAATTGAAACTTTTTCAGAAACAAATCGCTGGGGTTTTAACGTAGGATTTTGGTTAAAATGTATGCCTCTACGCAGACACTCTTTTCTATATCATTCCACATCGCTACTCAAGTGGTTTATTGATTTTCATGCATGCCATGTTGTTGTGTTTCAGCATGAGCAGTTTCAAAAATGTAGCACGTGCGTTTAAAAATCGCGAGCTAAAAACATGAGTACACTTTTGACCGCGACATCCCCGGATACTGTATAATTAAGGGGTGAAGATAGTTCGAAACCGACGCGACTTACGAATGTTTTGCATATTGTTTGTATTTTTAATAATTGTGCCTATGTTCTGATGATGTTGGAGGAACAGCCAACGAAAACGTTACAATATAATAAGGCACTATCCTTAGTAATTCTCTAACGATGAAAGCATTTTAATTCGGAAGATCGAGACCCCTCTCAAAAAGGCAGATAAATGCTGTTTTCTGCTTAATGAAAACACACACACACAACATATATAATTCTTATATAAGTATATATATATATATATATATAATATATATATATATATGTATATATATATTGTAATACGGTGTAGTGAGGATACGGTGTAGTGGGGGGAGGATGTAGTGAAACGCGAGGATCCCTCCTCGATCCTCAGCGAGCGGAAAATGCTGTTTTTTGTTTGCATTGCGAAATATGCAATACAGTAAGTTCGATTGAGGAACCGAGATGTTTTAATGTAGGAAATAGTAATTAAGGACTACATTAGATTATATTAGATATTATATTTTAGCATGTCTATCGAAAGACATTTGACTCAAACTACAACATCGGGATAGGTATAACTGTACGACCAGAACCATTTATGTAAAAAGGACAAGCTACAGCTTACAACTGTGTGACCGGAACGTTTGGCGGCAGGCACGGCTTCAGGACCGTCTGAGACACTGCTGCAGGCTCAGCTGAGGAACGTCTTCAGGAGCGTCTGAGGAACGTCTTCAGGAGCGTTTGAGGCAGAGCCGCTGGACTGGCTGAGGCACACTCAGATTGCTAGACCATGCTGACGTCGATTGACGTCGCCGCGCTGCCGCTGCTGCTGCTGCTCACTCTCTGCGACGCAAGGGTGGACATCACAGGAGGTGAGAACTGACTCAATCGTGCGCAACGCATCGCGGAGCAGGGACACAGCACTGTTCGTCTACTTGTTAGCCCTAATAGCGAGAAGGCATGGATGATGTATCTGGATCGGCAATCCTCCGCCGGCACCTTTTATTTGGCGACCGCGCCGGCCACATGGTTTCCTGTCTGCCGTTCTACGCTAAGCCGCGCCAGTTTCCTGTCTGTCGTTGGTCGGCCACGGGCGGGGAGTTACCAATACAGTATCTCTCATCCATGGAGTAGGCTTAGCAGATGACGGACAAACGGGAACGGAAGTTTTATCATCAGCTGCTTATAGCGACCACACGGAAGCAAAAACACCACCATCAGCTGCTTATGTGTGAGTCAGGAATCTACATTAAGAAAACAAGTTTCCAGACGTATTACTGAACAACATTTGTGTCAAGAGTAAGAGCCAAAAGGCATTTGTTCATAAACTGCCACATATGTTTGTGGTCTATAATACACATTGGTGAACGATATAAGGCTAGCAGCAGTAGTGCTGTGTCAATGTCCAGACGTAATGTCTACCAGCTCGGTTATGAGCTGCGGATATTAAAGAGAGGATTAACACTAAGTGACAGCAGAGCAATGTTGTCATTCGAGACGATTCGTTTATGTTCCTCGCTCTATAAAGGCGGCCCAAACACTGGCTATTTGGTGCGCGAACTCCGTGGTATTGCAACGAATTTCCGTTCATTTTTTTGCGATTTTCCGCGTCCACAACAGCCGAAACAATGAAAACATAGTCGCTTTGAAAATTCCGCTGGCGGAATGGAGGAAAAAATGTCCGAAACAGCTTTTTATGCGACTGAACGCCACTGCAGCGCGGACGGACAAGTTAATGACAGGACAGGACAGGACAGGACAGGACAGGACAGGACAGGACAAGTTAATCAGATTATAATTTACAGAGGCAATACAGAGGTACACGTTTTGCACAGCATGTTCTTGACGCGTATGTTAAAGTTTCGTTTTTCTTGACTTACATCTTCGTCGAAAATTACCATAAAAAATTACCAGCCAGTGGCGGATCCAGAGGAGAGGGCCAGGGGGCCATGACCCCCTCCTTGGGCCTCGAACTTGAGAGGACACCCTGGCCGCCTGAGGGGGCACTCTTGTCGCCTGATGGAGCACTCTAGGGCACTCTTGTCGCCTGAGGGGGCACTCTTGTCGCCTGAGGAGGCACTCTAGCCGCCTAAGGGGGCACTCTGACCGGCTGGGGTGGGGGGGGGGGTGGGCACTCGCTGACCTGATGGGCCCTCAACATTTTGCCCAAAAATAGGGGCACCCTCAAAATATAGTGGCCAAATCTGTCGAGTTATTCCATATTTTGTTACTTGTTTATTCATTCGATCACCAATCGAGAATGCCTGCCACTTACAGGTGAAGTCAGAGTACAATATAACAATAAAAGTAAAAATAAGTAGTTTGCTAATTGCTTCAGTCAGTATAGTACATATACAAATAAGATTAGTCGCTTAGTCACAATACACAGTTGGCTTCATACTTGATGGGCGAGCGTTTAAGAAGCTCACAGAATGTGTCATGTAAAACGTCGATGGTTGTTCAATTAAAAAGACGTTCAACTGCTCGGCAGGCGACAAAACAGTCCAGATTGCAACAGTATTTAACGTGCGCGAGGTCAACTGAACAGTCTGTTGGCGCGGGTAAGACCGGAGTAGGCGGTAGCAAAGCAAACTGCCAAGAGTTCAGCCGAGTCGATTTTATGCCCGGAAAATGTTTCCGGATAATAGAGAATTCGTGTCTGCGTTCGACCGGAACTGAGAGAGGGAACGCCTGAAGATGTGCATGCAAATTTTCGTACCGAGAGGGAGGGTGACGTGTTCAGATGAAGTGTGACTGAGGTATGCCCATGAAGGAATTTGTGCTGAACTCGGTCTATATCCGCGCCGTGTGTTTTGCCGCCCCCGTACCAATCACACTACGTACTCCAGTATAGAGCCGTATGTGCAAAGTACGTGCCGTTAACACCAGCTGATCGCGAATTTCCTGGTCTGATATCGGTCTGAAAGATCGCAATAAGAAGACCGAGGGCTCGGTAGGCCCGTTTCACGTGCGTGGTCAACATGCTGGGCAAACGTCAGTTTGCTGTCAATGATAACTCCAAGGTCACGGATCCGGTCGACATGCTTAAAAACTGTACCTCCTATGTTATATGTGATCTGAACGGGGGCGCGCCTCAGGGTCACAGTGAACGACTGGCATTTTGACGGGTTAAGTGTGAGACCCCAGCAGGCGGACCAAGCCGTGAAGCGGTCGAGGTCGCGCTGGAGCTCCTGACTGTCGAAAGGGGATGTAATCTTACGGAAAATTTTTAACCGTCGCCAGGCGTACATAGACAGCTTGAACTGATGGTGGCAGGAGATCATTAATGAAAAGGCGAAAAGAGAAGCGGGGCTAAGGAGGAACCTTCAGGCACTCCAGAATACCCACCCCGGTTGCCAAAGTTCGGCGAGGTTTTGCCCGTTCACTATGACCCTTTGGCCGCCTATCGGACAGATACGAGACAATTTCCATTTTAATGCAAAGTCGCGCAAACATGAAAATCGACGTTTGAGCTTGTGAAGGAGTAACGTGTGATTAACGCTTTGAACAAGCGGGCCGAAATAGTCTGTATATATGGCAATCTGTCTGGTACCGCGTCCGATATGGCCTCCCATGCTGAACGTAGTAAACGGCGAGGTTCGGTCATACATGACGCGTTGAGGGATAAAACCCGTGCTGCTCCCCGCAGTTATGGAGTGTGGACACATGTCTGAAAAGCTGGTCATACACCACGCGCTCCAGCACCTTGCCAAATAATGGGAGCAATGAAACACGACCTAAGTTGGATGGAAGTTTCTTGTCACCTTTTTTTAAAGATCGGAAACGATATTCGCACTTTTCCACCGACTTTGGAAAAACACCGACGCGAACTAGAGGCCCACACAGTATAACCATAGCACGGCCAGCTCCCTCGGCACACTCAGCACAATGCGAGCGCTAACAATTGTCTGGCACAATGCCTTATAGGGGGACACAGCTTCAAGCGCGGCGAGAAAGTCGGATCGGTGACATGATAATGAGCAAGGTTGTCCACGAGTACGCCGGCGCGGGTGGGCAAGCCGGTAAACGGCAGGGTCGGTAAACTTGGCTGCCGAACCGAAGTCGTTTAAACAGTGATGCCCTAGCCCTGATCAAGTCACCCGGCGCCCCGACGATATAGAGAACGGGAGAATACGACGATTTCCTTTCAGCCAGACATTCTGTAAACCGACCACACGTTAAGGGTTAGTGTTTAAAGATCATCAGTCATGTGTTTTGGGGATATTTAAAATATTTGGCCTCAGATACAGATTAAATATCACGTCTTTTGTCCTCAAAGTCTCGCTCCGGCGTCGGTCCCCCCGGACGGCGTCTGAAAACGACGGAAGGCCACCTCCTTAAGTCCCGCAGTGCTGCACGCACGGTCCGGTCAAACCAGGGCGTATTTGCGACGGAGCAACTGTGGGCACGTATCCTGCGAGGCGGCGTTTCACAGCTCGTAGAAACGTCCACAGCTCGTCGACCCGACGCCACCCAGCAGCGCAGACCACGGCAGAAGAGACAGGGAGCGGCGCAGACCGTCGAAGTCCGCGCCTGTAAATCTAGGTAGTGGTGTCTCTACCTAGATTTATGTATAGGTAGAGGCACCACTGCAATTGATGGCCCCCCTCCCTGAAAATTTTATGGATCCGCCACTGCGTATAGCTACATTCATGGGACAGACAGTTAGGACAAGTTGCGACAGGCGGAATTCGGTCGGGCGGAATCTCGCGAGCAGACTGCGCCGAATCCGCCAGAACAAGGACGATATTCTGCGGTGTCGCCGCGACTTTCCGAGGCGGAATTTCGCAGCGATTACGCGCGCCAAATGTGCAGTGTGCGGCCGCCTTTAAAGAAAATGTTCAGCGGTATTTATTGAGCGAAAAATTAAACATTTAAAGTGTAACAATAAAAAGGCCTATGATATCATTGTACATAGATACATGTCTATTCAAATAGTCGTCACTCGTATCCCCCCAAAGGTAGGGAAAAGGCGCCAAATGGCCTCAGCTCTCAAAATGCCACTCTCAGTCATCATCAAACATCTACTGTAGAAGTAAAACCACATGACATCATCAAACATAGGCATATGAGCCGTGTGTGTGTGTGTGGGGGGGGGGGGAGGGGCAACTTCCTCTTCAACTTTTGGAGTGGGGGCAACGCCCCCCCCCAACTTTTGGGTCTCAATAACTGGTCCAAAATTACGAGGCAGAGCCCACGAGCGCCTGGTGACGGGTCCGATCCGACCCCTTCTCAGTACTTTCTGAATAACTTCCGAAGCGCAGGGGTAGTAAAATTGCTTTGAGTGGCCCCGACCAAAAGTCGCACATAAAAAACTACCCCCAGCCAGCTAAGCTAAGGTCATTTTAGAAGTTCCCTGTGCACAAAGGCACGTAAGTTCAGCCTCTGGTTTTCATGAATAGCGGAAAACCGGCGGCGCGTAGCGCCGCAAAAATTACATTAATAAATTATTTGAAATACCTAATGCCCTGTGGGACGTTCATATCGCCCCAAACAATCAAGAACAGCACATATCTGCTATCAGAAAATCCCTCATGTGTAATGTGTATCCCCTGAGCCCAGGGGTGGTAAATTTGCTTGGATTGGCTTCGACTAAAAGTCGTACATAGCAAAGTTACATCAGCCAGCTAAGCTAGGGTCATTTTGAAGGTTCCCTGTAGTCATCCTTGTTGCGCACACTACTTTCAAATTGTATGACAGTTCTAGAGATCGTTGGAAGGTGGATATCATTATCCACTCTGATTTTTTAGGGGGTAATAGCGGAAACACGGCTGCATTTAGCGCCGCAATATTTGCACTGATGTACTAGAACAACAATAGCCCATATTGTGTGAACATTTTCACCTTACGTCATCCAGGGAAAGTTCACCGGGTCAAGTGACCTCACATCCAAAAAATATTTGACAAAAACGATCGTGACACAGCCACAAATGTTTGACCGATCGGTATGGGGTTGCAGGGGTGGCATGAGTGTAAATAGGAGGTGGGAGGCTGGCAGGGAAGGGGGATGTAGAGGGGCCGAGAGAGGCTGGCAGGGGAGGAAGGAATCGACATTCCTCCCCCTTGACAGTAGAAGGGCGGAGAGAGGCTGGCAGGGAGAGGAATATATAGGAGCGGAGAGAGGCTGGCAGGGGATGGAGGGATGCAGAGGTGCGGAGGGAGGCCGGCTCGTCAGTCCGCTGCCTTGTCGGAGTCGGACTCTTACAGCCGCACGTCGCCGGGTCCTGCAGTGAGACGAAAACTTGTTCCATTAGTGCGGGCCCGGCAGTGCGACGACAACAGATCTTAGCAGGGATTGTATCGCGCGTGTCAGGCCAAGTTTGCCGCGCCGGCCGGGGACGACCTACTTGGTGATGCCATTCCATTCCTGGGCTTTGGAAAGTCTCCACATTTAGGCGGCGTCTAACGCTGTCGTTTGTAAGCAGAGAAGCAAAGTGCTAACTTTCCGCTTTTTAAGCAGGCTATGTCTTTGATATCAAGACAAACATGTCTCTTAGGTAGAAACTAGAAGTGATGTCGTTTAAGAAAACTGAAGTGTGGCAGCAAAGCCTTTGGTTTTAGTTACCAGGCATTTTCTTGTTTTGCCCTGATTTCTGATGAGAGTCTATTACTCCAGAATGGAGGAGCATTGGACATTATGTATGTTTAGCATTCTGGCATACAACATCTGGTGAATGCAATTGAGTTCCTCTAAATGCAGCTCCCCTTCACTAAACCTTGACCCTGCTTGGCGGGGGAAAGAGGAATCTGACCCCTTCCAAATTTTCTCCGTGAACTGAAAACTGTGATAGGTCTGTGGTCAACATCTGTGTTCTGTGGTCAGGTGTCATGGTTCTGTTTGTCTGTTGTTACAGTGCCGACAGTCTACCTTAGGTGTCTGTTGGTCTGTGTTACAGTCCGTTCAGGCTGCCTCATGCTGTTGGGTCGTTAGGCCCAGTCTGGACAGTCTACCTCAGTGTCGTTGTCTGTTTACCAGTCCAGTACAGTCTGACGCTTTCATGTCGTGGTTCTGTTGTTACATCGAGTACATCTGATCCTCAGGTGGTCTGTGTCTTTTGTTACAGTGCCGGTACAGTCTGGACCCTCAGGTGGTCTTTGTCTGTTTACAGTGCCGGACAGCTGACCTCAGTGTCTTGGTCTGTTGTTACAGTGCCGGTACAGTCTGACCTCAGGTGGCTGTTCTGTTGTTACAGTTCCAGTACGTGACTTGCAGTGGTGTTCGTCTTTGTTACAGTCCGTACAGTTGACCCTCAGTGTCTCTGTTGTCTGTTTAGTTACACCGTACAGTCTGACCTTCAGTGGGCTTTGTCTGTGTACAAGTGCCGTTACAGTCTGACCTCAGGGTCTGTTGCGTTACAGTTCCAGTACAAGTCGACCTCAGGGTCTGTCTGTTGTTACAGTGCCGGTACAGTCTGACCTCAGGTGGTCTGTTGGTCTGTTGTTACAGTGCCGGTACAGTCTGACCTCAGGTGGTCTGTTGGTCTGTTGTTACAGTGCCGGTACAGTCTGACCTCAGGAGGCCCGCGGAGTGATCGGGGGGCAGGTGACGCTGCCCTGTCCGGCCATGCAGCCGAGAACCGGCGACAAACTGGAGCTGGCCCTCTGGTACCGACACGACTCCAGCTCACCCTTCTACACGTAAGTAGCTCACCGCTGCAGACTCTGCTCACCCTTCTACGCGTGAGTAGCTCACTACTGCAGACCCCAGCTCACCCTTCTACACGTGAGTCTAGCTTACCGCTGCAGACTCTGCTCACCCTTCTACACGTAAGTAGCTCACTACTGCAGACCCCAGCTCACCCTTCTACACGTGAGAAGCTTATTGCTGCAAATTCTGCTCTCCGGTCCGCATGCTCACCGCTGAGCACGGACTGTGTGTGTGTGTGTGTGTGTGTGTGTGTGTGTGTGTGTGTGTGTGTGTGTGTGTGTGTGACGGACGGACGGCGCGGGGCAACGGGACCAGGTGCAGCCCGAGGGGCCCAGCTGCCCCCAAATCAACATGGTGCCTATGATACACACACACACACACACACACACACACCTACACACACACACACACACACACACACACACACACACACACACACACACACACACACACACACATATACACACATACACGCACGCACGCACGCACGCACACACACACGATTGTGCTGCGGAGCGCCAGAGACCTGTCATCAAAGGGTCGTTTGTCGGCATGCAGATGCCGGCGCGTGGCGTGGCCGGCGATTACCCGATTGTTCACCTGATGGTAATGCGCTGGTGGCGCAGCTGCCCGACGTATTGAGCAGGTGGTGCCGTGCCCGCGCCAACACAGGCCGTGACACGCAAAACCCGGCAGCCGACACTCGTCAGACCCACAGGCCCAGCAGACCAGAGCTGCTGTCAGACCCACAGACCCAGCAGACCAGAGCTGCTGTCAGACCCACAGGCCCGCAGACCAAGCTGCGTCAGGACCCACAGGAACACAGCAACCAGACTGCCTGTCAGACCCGCAGACCACAGCAGGACCAGAGCTGCTGTCAGACCCGCGAGACCAGACTGCTTCAGACCCACAGACACAGCAGACCAGAGCTGCTGTCAGACCCACAGACACAGCAGACCAGAGCTGCTGTCAGACCCGGCAGACACAGCAGACCAGAGCTGCTGTCAGACCCGCAGACCAGAGCTGCTGTGAGACCCACAGACACAGCAGACCAGAGCTGCTATCAGACCCACAGACCCAGCAGACCAGAGCTGCAGACCACCAGCCCAGCAGACCCCAGAGCTGCTATTCAGAACCAGCGACCCGCACCAGAGCTCTGTCAGACCCACCAGACACAGCAGACCAGAGTGCTAGTCAGACCCCACAGACACAGCAGGACCAGAGCTGCGATCAGACCCACAGACACAGCAGACCAGAGTGCTGTCAGACCCACAGACACAGCAACCAGCGCTGCAACCCACAGAACAGCAGACCCAGAGCTGCTGTCAGACCCACAACACAGCAGACCAGAGCTGCTGTTCCAAACCCACAGACCCAGCAGACCAGACTCTTGTCAGAACCCACGAGGACCCAGCAGACCAAGCTGCGTCAGACCCACAGAAACAGCAGACCAGAGCTCTGTCAGACCCACAGACCAAGCAACCAGAGCTGCTGTGCCAGACCACGCAGACACGCAGACCAAGCTGCGTCAGACCCACATACACAGGCAGAACCAGAGCTGCTATCAGACCCACAGGACCCAGAGGACCAGACTTGCTGTCAGACCCACAGCGCCCAGCAGACCAGAGCTGCTTGTCATACGCCGCAACACCAGCAGGACCAAGCTGCTGTCAGACCTGCAGACAGAGTCTGTCAGACCCACAGACCCAGAACCAGAGCGCGTCAGACCCACAGACCGCAGCAGACCAGAGCTGCTGTCAGACCAAGACCCGCCAGGACCAGAGCTCTGTCAGACCCAGCAACCAGAGCTGCTGTCAACCCGCACAGCCAAACTACTGATCAGACCCACAGACACAGCAACCCAGCACGTCAGACCCGCAGGACCCGGCAATCAAGCTGGCTCAGAACCCACATACCGGCAACCAGAGCTACTGTCCCCCAGACCCACAGACCCAGCAGACCAGAGCTGCTGTCAGACCCACAGACACAGCAGACCAGAGCTGCTGTCAGACCCACCGACCCAGCAGACCAGAGCTGCTATCAGACCCACAGACCCAGCAGACCAGAGCTGCTGTCAGACCCACAGACACAGCAGACCAAAGCTCTCTCAACCCACAGACCCAGCAGACCAAGACTCTATCCAGACCACAGACCCAGCAGACCAGAGCTGCTGTCAGACCCACAGACCCAGCAGACCAGAGCTGCTGTCAGACCCACGGGAAAACCCAGCAACCAAGCTCTATCAGACCCACAAACCCAGCAGCCAGAGCTGCGTTGCAACCACAGACACAGAGACCAGGCTCTGTCGGACCCACACACAGCAGACCAGGAGCTGCTATCAGACCCACAGACACATCAACCCAGAGCTTCGCTGTTCAGACCCGCAGACCAAGCTGCTGTCAGACCCACAGACACGCAAGACCAAGCTCTTCAGACCCACAGACACAGCAGACCCAGAATCTTCTACAGACCCACAACCCACAGACCAACGCTGTCAGGACCACAACACAGCAGACCAGAGCGCTTCATACCCACAGACAAACAGCAGACAGAGCTGCTGTCAGACCCACAGACCACAGCATACAAGCTGTGTCAGACCCCACAGACACAGCAACCAAGCTGCTGTCATACCCACAGACCCGAACCAGAGCTGCTGTCAGAACCTCACATTCCATGCAGACCATGAGCGCTCAGACCCACAGGCCCCAGCAGACCAGGAGCTGCTGTCAGACCCACCAGACACAACAGACCAGAGCGCTATCAGACCGCACAGACCCAGCAGACCAGAAGGCTGCTGTCAGACCCACAGCCAGCAACCAGAGCTGCTGTCAGACCCCACAGGACCAGCAAGAACCAGACTGTTCAACCCACAGACACAGCAGACCAGAAGCTGCTGTCAGACCCGCAGACACAGCAACCCAGAGCTGCTGTCAACCCGAGACCAGAGCTGCTGTGAGACCCACAACACAGCAGACCAGAGCTTGCTATCCAGGACCCACAGACCCAGAGCAGACCAGAGCTGCTGTCAGACCCACAGACACAGCAGACCAGAGCTGCTATCAGACCCACAGACCCGGCAGACCAGAGCTGCTGTCAGACCGGGCAGACCAGAACTACTGTCAGACCCACAGACCCAGCAGACCAGAGCTGCTGTCAGACCCTCAGTGTGAGTAGCAGCACGCCCTGGCTGATCTGTGTCCGGTGTGCTGACCTACTGACGCCTGGTCCGTAACACGCAGCACAATGTCATGTCCCTCATTATAGGTCTGGGCGAGTGTGAGCGATCGGTTCTGCGTGCGACAGGAACAAAAGATACGCACTGTCCAACGTCAGGGCACGCAAGCAATTTGCCAGAATCCCTCCCGCTCTACTGGTTTCTTTCAGAAAAAAAGATTAATATGCATTGGAAGAAAGGTAGCTTGTCTGTGATTGTTGCCGGCGTCTGAGCCCACTCCTTGCCTGAGTCGATGGGTAGGGATGCCCCCGCAATTCACCTGTTGAAGTCAGCCCAGGAAGCCCCGCCCCCTCCCGCCCACAGACCCACAGGCATTGCTACATTGACTCATGTCACAGCAAGGCTGGGACATTAACGGCACTAATGTCAATTAATGCCTGGTAAATGCGTCCACACAGACCAGTGAGCCTATATAGGATTGCGTTTGTCAGTTTCGCCTGACGTCTGTTGACGTGTGCAGGTGATAATGATCACATTGATGACTAACGACGGCCGTATCGGCTGCTTTATGACATGCATAGCGCACGCTACTTGTCGATGTGACAGGAATAGGAATGTGTGCCAGCAACTATATTTAGTTTCCCTATCTACTATATCATGCATAGGTTCTCGCCGTGTTCTCACTCTGTGGTACCGATTAATGCTCCGGTATTTTTACCGGTCATGGCTGTATTTTGGAGGGTATTTTGTATTTTTATTAAATTTAGTTACATAAAAGATATGTATAAAAATCCGAACAAGTTTCCCACAAAAAGCATCGGATCTGTCATCTGCCTGAGGAACCCGATCTGCGCCAGCAGACACCAGGGACACCAGCTGACCGTCAGCAGACACAAGAGACACCAGCTGACTGTCAGCAGACACCAGGGACATCAGCTGACCGTCAGCAGACACCAGGGACATCAGCTGACCGTCAGCAGACACCAGGACACCAGCTGACCGTCAGCAGACACCAGGGACATCAGCTGACCGTCAGCAGACACCAGGGACACCAGCTGACCGTCAGCAGACACCAGGGACCACTGACCGTCAGCAGACACCAGGGACACCAGCTGACCGTCAGCAGACACCAGGGACACCAGCTGACCGTCAGCAGACACCAGGGACACCAGCTGACCGTCAGCAGACACCAGAGACACCAGCTGACCGTCAGCAGACACAAGAGACACCAGCTGACCGTCAGCAGACACCAGGGACACCAGCCGACCGTCAGCAGACACCAGGGACACCAACTGACCGTCAGCAGACACCAGGGACACCAGCTGACCGTCAGCAGACACCAGAGACAACAGCTGACCGTCAGCAGACACCAGCTGGGGACGTGCGTACCTGCTGCAGGGTGGCATGCATACATGCTGCCTACTAGTGATGTCATTTTCCCAAAATTTCCTGACCATAGCCAATCCAATACCAAACAGGAGGCATTTTGGTTGTTCAAATATTGACCGATTTTGGTTGAGGCAAAAAATGTCCAAGATTTGACCGATTTTTAAACAGTATACTTATTTAAACAAGATTGAGCTGACCGAAAAGTGTCCAAAAATTTATAAGCCTGACTGACCGATTACCGAATCGGTCACACATTTTTTTCGGTAACCAAAATTTTGGTTACCGATTGACACCGCTACTGCCTACCCTGCCTACCGCCTTATCTTGACCGAGCGACTAGCGATCATTACTGTGGCAGTTGACTACACCTTGACAAACTACTTGGTTGACAAACTACTAAAACATTTCGCGCCAACTAATCCATCGTGAAAACGGCTAAAGAGTAATTTAGAGTATTTTAGTTAGCCAGCGTAATTGACATTGACACACATCGGTAGTTATTTTGAAGTTAACATATTTGTATAGCATTCAAACCTTTGCTCTTGAAGGAAGGCTGCTCAATGAGTGTGACCTTGTTTTATCGTATAAAGTGAAGTGTTGCAAACGTTTCTAGGCATGTCTGACAAACTCAGACTGAGCAAACGAGGAACAATAGTATTCAATGCATCCAATCAGTTGGTCTGTTTACTTGCACAGCAAAGCGGCACTCTAATGCTGAAAAGCCGACTGCAGCAGATTGCAAGCCATCTGATGAAATTCCATTGCATCTATCAAACCGTTCTATGTAATGAGCTTAACAGCAAATCAATATTTTTATCAACATGGTTGTGCTGTTGCATGGTGGAAAATGGTTGCACTGAACTGATCGAATGGGACTGCTGGTTAACCCTTGCACTGGTGGCGGGTCATTTTGACCCTCCTCCCTCTGAGGTGTATCGAGAATAGCGGAAAACGAGCCCCGTCAAGTAACTCTACCTCCCAAAATGTTTGAGGTCGTGCCAAAGCCACTGTGTTTGTTCGAGATATTTGAAACTTGTATGATTTAAAAGATCAAAGTACCAACAATTCGTTTATATTAGCTGTTTTCACGATGGATTATTTTGCGCGAAATGTTTTAAAACAGCTTAAGATGTTTTGAAATGTTTGAGTATGAAAGTTTTAGTATACGATATATTCCAAGAAAAATAAGCTACTGATTTAGGCGATATTATAATTATTTAAGAGTTATGGAAACATAAAATGAGCTCATTACAAGATTATGATCCAAAGTTGTCCGTTTCTAAAGAACATATGCGTCTAGTGTCCATTCGTTCAGTTAAGCATACCGCGATATTAGTTACTCAATCTGGCAGCGTCATGGATCACAGGTCTGCCTTCGCATGGCGCATTAATTCGCTAGAAAAGATTCGCTGGAGGCGAGTCCATTATCCGCCCTGTAGCTCAGTGGGAGAGCGGCTGGTCTTCTGACCTATATCAGTAAGTGGCAGCCTGGGTTCGAGTCGCTCCGGCGCGCTCGTATTTTGCTCCTGACTGGATGGCCCTGCGGGCCGGTGGCACGGTCACACTCAAGGCCAGGTGACGTCAGCGAGCGGGGTGGGGACCGTGTCCAGGTATGTCGGCACGTAAAACTTTCGTCTCTAAATTCTGCGCACAGGAATTGCTCGATCGGGTGGTGAGGTAGGACCAGCGCAACAAGCTCTGCTTAGCGCGGGTTCTGACCTCGGAAAGCCATCCCTACAAAGCATTCGGACTAAAATTTATATATAAAAAAATGAGTCAAGGGGAGTTCGCTTTGTTGAGCGACCAATAGCGTGCCCGAGACCGAGATGTTTTGAGATGTTCTGAAATGTGTCAGTAGGTGAAGATCTGGAATCACAGCTAACCTATACATAATTATCTTGCTAATTACTACCAAATCGCAATTTTGTAACATACTATATTCTTACCAACATATTACAAAATTCTGAGAGACATTTCAAGCAAAAAATCGCTTTTAAACGTTGTGTAGTTAAGGAAAGAATAAATATACTAAAACTTTCATACAAAAACATTTCAAAACATCTTAAGATGTTTTAAAAACATTTCGCGCAAAATAATCCATCGTGAAAACGGCTACTGTTTCTTTTTGGCATGGTGAACTAACGTCAGGTCAGTTTTGTGACCTCCCCATTATATAAGTCAAAGGGAAAATATTCGAGTGCTTCCTTTTCAGAGTATATGCATGGGATCCGGTCAATTATTTCAGAATCATTCTATTTTTGCTCATTCTTGATGAACGATGTGCAATTGTTGTTAAGTGACCTCCACAAGGTCAGATTGGGTTATCTGAGTTCGCCCGCACTTGTTTGCCAATAACTCTTGAAATAATGAAGATAGAGACGTGCGAATGACACCATTATGTTTGTCTCGTCGACCCACGTCGCCCCATATGCAATATGACATACATGACCTTACCCTGAATAAGGCTATTAATAATACAAAATAATAATCAAAAATTGATCTGAGGTCAAATTATGAAGCTGACCTAACCAGATCACCATTATTACTGCTTGAAGCGCCTTAACGACAAAATACGATGGTGTTAGACGTCATTAATACTGTCATATGGTCAACCAATTCCTAACAAGTTATTCATGAACATTTGTTTTATTAAAAAATACCGTTGTGACCTTTGGTGACGTGACCTTTGGAGCCTTAGCTGTTGACCAGAGCTTAAATTTGAGAACACCTATTGTGATAATAATTTGCTTGAGCTTTGGGAATTTGTTCTCTTTGTTCCTAGCTAACATAGTTTTCGAGATATTTGGAGGTTTCTGGAACAACGTCACAGGGGCGTGGGAAGTACTTTCAAGTTGGGGGGGGGGGGGAACTTTTTGGCGGACCTGAGGTAGCAAAAATGATAGCTAAAAAAGCGATATATTG
>VOPJ01014805.1:0-12537 GCA_014673585.1 Semibalanus balanoides | reverse complement strand
GTAAAGATGTATAGGTACAGTTATTATTATCTTATGTACTATTGAGTGCTGACTGCCACCGGTCATCGTGATTTACAATCCGAGGCCAATGTGTATAAAAAGCTATCTTCATTTCAATATTTGTCATCATACCGAACGTGCGAACAGGAATTCAATATCAAAATGTCGTTTTCCAATACCTAAAATTAACATTAACAGCGGCGTCATATCGGTGGCCATCGTCATATCAAAGCCATCGTCATCGTCTTCGGTTTGTCGTAACACTTAATTGAATGATTTGCATTTTTAGCCTCTATCCTCTACGAGGCCCTACCGCCTATATTTCCAGGTTTTATCAGGCAAACCCAAAAAATTGCGTGCGACTCTAAATAACTAGATACCTACTGTAACATGGAAATTCGCATTAAATATGTTGCAAAGGTTTGAATACACGTTTTTGTATTATAAAAGGTTTTTGTATGTATTTTTAGGTTTGCGTTTGTTTGCCTGTACGTTTAGGTTTTTTGACTGCATCAGTGTCATGCTTTTACGAATGCTGCTATGCTAATGCTAATGCTGTTACGCTAATGCTAATGCTGTTACGAATGCTGCTAACGTGTGTTGTTCCTCTGCAGGGATTGTGAACGAGTGGTGTCACGCACTGTCATAGAGGGAGCGGTCAAAGCTCTTAATGTTTAAAAGTTTAAAGTTTGAGCGACGCCTCATAAAACCTCAGCAAGAGGGCTAAGGTTATTTTATATGTTCCTACACAGCGTGTTGAGCAGCAGCCCGAAAGCTAACTAGCTATCGGCTCTCTGGGAATAGAGTACGTGAGACCTCTCTTATTATTTCTTGTTTATTTAAAATCGTAGTACTGTTAAAGGTTCTATTGCCAGTCTAATTATATTACGATAATCTGTGATATCGACTTCATCGTCTCATTGTTTTGTTTGGCAAATTGTCTCTTCTGTCTTCTGTTTATACAATTCATTTTGTACACAGATGTAACTTTAACATCTATGCTCGCACTTATCATAACGTGTGAATGTGCGTGAATGTTTTGTGTTTGATTGACGGAAGGTGTAGCCGCGCCTTCCACATTCCCAGTAAGAGGCAGAGGAGCCAAAACGGACCAATGTATTGCCGTCTCAGTTGATGGTATGTACTGGTTGGCTAATGGTCGATGGTCCAGATGGTCCGTTAACTGCGAAAAGACCTACGAAATAAACACACAGAACATACGAAAGTAAATAACAAATGGGGGGGGGGGGCGAGATAAGACAAAACATATGGTACACTTTCTTAGCAAACATTGCTGATCACATCCATACGAACAGAAATAACATGCAATTCATATGAGCACAATTCGTCAGTGCTGCGGTAAATAAATACCAAAACATACCGGCAAGTTGTGCCTCCTGGGTTCATCACGGACTAAGGGCATCCTGAGGCACGTCGAGAGCAGCCTCACTATCCTTCGAGCGAGCCATTCCTACAAAACAATGAGGAAATACACGACAAAGTTCCAAATACATATCTTAATAACATTTTTCAGCCATTAGACAGGAACCATAACGCAATAGTAGGAAATCACCGTACACTTATCATCGAAGCAGGCCACTCCCAATATAATGGATGCTGACAAACTACTTACCACTACAATCACAACTGCATAACTTAATGGCAATCGTGCAGCTCACCAATCTGGAAACAGATCCTCAACACACGGCAGCGCCCACGTCCGAGCAATAATTATTGACCGCGCGACCGGTCTAGGCCGGCGAAGCCTCCGCTATGCCCGCGGCTTTTATAATAATTTAACTAATAACGCGTACATATTAGTATTTAATTGTAGCAAAACATAGTTACAATCTCAACTTTAACTTTTCTGGTCTTCTTATAGCATAATCCGTCACATATTTCCATAATTTAAACAAACTAACTTTTACAGCGTCACTCAGTCGAGCCATCTCTGGGGAGAGCGACATCTCTTGACAACCGACGCAACTACGCCTCGCCGTCTCGCTGGGCAGACCGAGCGGGCTTTCTGAATCGGCACGAATAACATAAAGCCAGAAAGGTGCCACGGGAAAAAGAAAGGAAAAATAAGGAACCGACGCAGGGGGGACGAGTAGGATTTAAGACACAAAATAAATTACGAAAAGGCAGCTAAATGCATCAGCGGCGCGGCGCCAACAGAAGGCTTTGGCGTATTTTCTGTTAACTTATGTGTATTGCTGTTTGGTGCGCCTGCAGGTTTTTACGGTACACACGGCACCCACGACTGCAACCAACTGCTGCTGTGCGCACAATAGAATGGTATAAATTATCACATGTCTTTTATCCTACGTCATCCTGCGAACAGTAGACCATATGTGTGGTCAAAGCCGTATCAGTAGAAACTCTCCTGGTCCAGCCAGTAGTTAGTTCATCAACATACTTACCACTATTAACAATTCCTCGTAGCAAACGCTTAAATCCATTCCAAGTGTACAAAGTTACTGTGATCTCTGTAATTGTAGTGTCTTGCCCACTTACCGCCATGGAGGGTACATACAAGCCAACCACACAATGTTCCTACAACAGCAAGAAAGCAGAAAAACCAACAAGAAGGCAAGGTAGAGCCCTAACCAGCTGGAGAACAAAGCAGAAAGTCTACCACAAGATTGAAAGGGAAGTTAAGAAGACAGGACAGAAGGATTGTGAAGAAACTGGGAAGAGAAGATTGAATTCACACAAGTATGAAGCAGTGCGAGACACCTACATCTCCTGGAAGAGGAAAGTACATTCTCATTCATACAAACAGAAATGGGATCTACGAGCACTTCTGTCTGAAGATGAAGCTGAAGCCTCATGACACAGGACAGCATTCGATCATATCCATGAGATAGAATGAAATTAGATGAAGATGGATAGCAAACTTGAACCAAACTGATCACTGCGAAGACAGGAGGATCTCGATCAGTTATCTTACAATTCTGCAAGCTCAGTGCGATCCAGAATAGGTCTCCTCCGCCTGGAAGAGGCGCAGAAAAGAGCAGAGCTTGAAGCAAGGGAATCAGCCACCAAGCAACGTATGGCCATTGAAAGACAGCAGCAAGAGTTGAAGTGGAAGATGGAGGAGTTGCAGGTTGAGGCAGAAAGAAGGATTCTCTGGTAGGCGCAAGAAAATGCAGCAATGCTGAAGTTGAAAAGAAGATGAATGGGTTGTGCTCCTCCAAGAGTTGCACCAACAGCATTGATGGAAATCAGCTTCAAGGCCTCCTTCGACATTGCAGGGGACGGAACTACGCCTGTTCCTGATCCTGTCTCACAAGATGAAGGTGGTCCAAAACCTGAAACTAAGGGTGACATCGTCAGCAACCCATCATCCTCCCCATCTGATGTCCTCGCAACCTTGGCGAAACTCCTCACAGAGAACAGCAGCAAAAACCACCTACCTGTCCTGGAGCCAGAAACCTTCACAGGTCACGTCGAGAAGTTCCCAATCTGGATCAAAGGATTCGAAACCTACGTGGAGCACAGAACAACATGTCCCATAGAGCGCCTCCACTTCCTGGGCAGGTACACCGGAGGTGACGCTCACTCTGCCATCGCCGGGTTTCTGCATCTTCGAACGAGTGAAGGATACACCAAGGCGAAGGACAAGCTGGTCAGCAGATATGGGAATGACTACCTGGTAGCAAACTCCTACTCCAAAGACGACTGAGAGATATGGCCAGTAATCAGAGGGGGAGACAGCAAGGGGCTGGCAACAGCTGTCGACTTCCTCGAGCACTGCTTGATGGCCTCAACTGCGATCGCTGGCATGAAGGTGCTGGATGATCCTCACACTGTGCAACTCGTGCTCAAGAAGCTGCCCTACTACATCTCTGACAGGTGGAAGCGCATCGTCGACGCCAGTGTGTTTGGACCCTCTCCTCGGTATCCAACATTCGCAGCGTTCGTGCAGTTCATGACTACTGAAGCCCGAATCGCATGCGGTCCTGTCAGCGTACAGCTCGAAGGAGAAGCTGAAACGAGGGGAGCAAGACCTCGAGGGAAGGCACACGCCTTCTCATCCTCCGTAGAAGCGTGCAACACGTGCGGACATCGGACCAACGAAGGGCAAGACAAATCCCGTTCAAAGATCATGCAGTGTCGCATTTGTACTGGTGACCCATTCTGTCTCATCTTGCAGGCATGGTTCACCAAATGACTCTCCAAGACAGAAAGAACTGCAAGTTTGAAGCAGGTTTTTTACGGTACACACGGCACCCACGACGTGCAACCAAACTGCTGCTGTGGCGCACAATATGATGTTATAATTATACATGTCTTTTATCCTACGTCATCCTGCGAACAGTAGACCGCATTGTGTGGTCAGAAGCTGTATCCACATTTACCTTTTATCACAATGTGGGCATCTCATTTCTTGTCTGACTCGTGCGATGTGTGTGATATTGAATTTGACTTTAGGCCGTAACTGGCCCCGGGCCTGTGGTTCGTTCCATCCTTAACCCGCGCTTTACTGGGGTATATTTCTAACGGAAGCGAGTTACTGGGGGGGGCTCATTTATAGCCCCCTCTGATTCCGGGAAACTACTGGACCGATCTGAAAAAAATTCGAACGGCATTCGATAAGCCGTATCAAATTTGTCGAAGGAAACCATAATTATTGTTATCCTGCAAGGGTCATCGATGACGTCACAGGTCACGTCAAATAAAAAATGTTTGAGCCGTGCCAATCAAAAAGTCGATGGTCGCAATTGTCGCTAAAAAAAAGCAGGTTTTTTAACGCATAATAAGTTGGTAAAGTCGTATTATTCGTGTTATCTGGACACTTATTACCATTAAATAGCTATTTCTGACCTTGGGTTCAGGGTCAAGGTCATCGCGAAGTCAACGAGGTCCAATTGAGATTAGCGGTCATTAGGAGTTATAACACATGTTTAATGGTTCGTTTTATACGGTTAGAACGCAAAAATGAACCTTTAGAACATGTTGTTTTTTTTACATACCAATTGAAGAAAAAGATTGTGCAAAAAGAATCGGAAATGCACTTTTTTGCTTAGTTGTTTAGCAGTTAAGGTGGTCTACATTTGTATTTGAAAGTCTGTCACTCAGTCATTTTTGAAGATATTGACGTTCAAAACTTTCTAACCCAATTGCATGTGGGATCAACTCAATTAAGTATATTGCCGTTTTTTTTTTAAATCGAACTTTAAAAAAAAATGTCTTTGGAATTCGATCAAAATTTTGAATTTAATTTTGTTTTTATCCGAGATAAGCAGTCTGATAGGCCCAACTATTACCTGTCGTTTTGTGTTTGACGATTGAGTTAATCTTTAACACTGGTAGCCTTTGGCAGCGTTTCCTCGCAAAACCTTATTTTAACAAAAAACCGCGAACATGACGTCACTCTGACGTCATTTCGGGTTGACCTATCATAGCCTCGTCTTTTTCCATCAGGCAGCATGCTTCAAATTGATCAGGGACAAGGTACTAAAAGTTTGGTCACGATACCTACGTTGGTTTAGGAGATATTGCAGAATGACGGGAGGGGGGCTATAAATAGCCCCCCCCCCAGTAACTCGCGGGTTAATACACACACACACACACACAATACACAAACAAAATGGGAACATTACAAAAATGGGTACATGGGTACATACGTCGCTTCAGCAGAACGTCGCTTCGCATACGTCACATACGTCGCTTCAGCGTCGCTTCGCTTCAGACTCAAGAACTATCGGGTGAAACTCCTGCGAGTTGGTATGAGATAAATATTTGTATGACTTGTATGTGTATATTATACGAAATATCGGGTTGTGTGTTATTTTTTGCGATTTTGTATTTTTATATCTTTTTAACTCCGAAAAAAAAAATCCCAGAAAAAAAAGGTGATTTTTGTCCTGAAAATGTGATTTTTTTAAGTTAAAATACCAAAATAAGGCGACCAGCCAAGATGCAAGGAGAAAAAATTGTACCTTTTTGCCACAAAAAGATGCCCCCACGAAGAGAGTCTAGATCCGCTGCCAGTGACTTTGCCATGTTAGACTGTCCACTGAAAGACTTGAAAAATCGTTGCATATTATTGTATGTTGTATTTGTTGTTTCACCTTTTACCACCACATGACAGACCACAGTTCATCAAGGGCGTCGCCACCACTATGGACACTAGTCCCCAGTAGTTTTCATACATCTCTAGTATGGTTCAATGCTAAAAATACACGTGCACTTGGATTTGTCTCTAGTAACCGAAGGTTTTTTCTTCTATATTGAAATAACACTATTCTTTAGAATTGTGTTTTTCTATAGAAAAACAACCTGAGCCGTTCATCCAGGGTATTGGTTCCGGTTTGTTGTTGGAGATCGGGTTAAAAGCTTTGGTGTGGTGAAATACGGCCTCGTACATTTCCCCCATCAAAAATTTCAGCATTATATCGTCAGTCGACTGTTTCTAGATGATGCATAGGGTCCGCTAGTGTTGTGTAGTAAAAAAATCGCAGGCGCGTGCGTGCGACAGTCGTATGCGTTGCCATTCCCATAGTAAGTGTGTGTGTTTAACCAACTTAATAATTGGCCATTCAAAGAGCTTCTTAGGCGAAAAAACTTTATGTCAACTTTCTCATAATTTGTCTTGATTCAGCTAATGTTGAGTATCCAGAGCAGTCTGGTGGCCCTACCTGCGTCAAATCGAATTCACGCGCCCATCGTGACCTTAAGGTGCTCCCTGCACCCCGACCATTTTTACGGACACTGGGAGTTAACTTGGGCGAGCCTTATGCAAGTGGTTCATTTCAGTGTTTCGGGTCCGAAATAGTAATTTATGAGCTTCTGCAAGTGTCGGTGATACAGGGGACCAGACGCGCACGTGCTGGAATTCAACTCATAAAAGGTGTCCTGGGGTCGATTGCTCCGTCAAAACGGAACATGAATATACTCATGTGCTTAAATTAGTTTACTTTAGCGTCATAATCTCAATTGCTGCATGCCAATGCGATTACCAAACTATGCACTCTATTACTATGTTGATGACGTAACTATGGATGGTGTCGTGTGCACTCTGTATCGTATCGTTGTATAGTTATCGATATTCACCGGAAAGGCATAGTATCCTATTGATGGATCGCATTTTTTTTCCACTTTATGGCGCCAAACTTTGCAAAACACGAGTACACTTGGATGACGGCATCTATTGCACATCGATATAGAATCGAGTACAACTCATACAAGGGTCGTCTGTCGAATCTCAGTAGGAAACTGACGGAAACACGCTTTTTCATTAATTTTTTATTTGGCGTTTCATGTGCAGATTCAGTATTGAAGAACGTCTAATGTGTTTAGGTGTACCATTAACTTTACAAGGTTCCTGGGTTATAGAATCCCAGCAGAGGATCTGTTAGTATACCATATTTTCATGTTGTTGTCTACATTTTCTGTAACAGTTGCCAACTATAATCAGAGTGGTTGTGTTTGGTTCATATAAACTTACCGTGAACGGTCCTGGTTTGAATCCCAGTCAGGAAACTGTTCAGGAAACACGCTTTTCATTTTTTGCGGCTCGGCGTTTCGGCAGCGTTTGCGGCGACGTTCACGAGCGGTCGTTTGAGGGCGGCGTTTGTGGCGGCGTTAGCGGGCGTTTTGTAGGCGGCGTTTGCGTCGGCGTTTGTGGCGGCATTCTGGCGGCGTTTTGCGGGGCGGAGTTTGTGGTCGTTGTTCGTTGCGGATATTTGTGTTTACGGGTCGGTGTTTGCGGCGGAGTTATTGCGTCGGGTTCGTTTTGGGCGCGTTGCGGGCGGCGTTTGTGGCGGGCGTTTGGGCGGCGTTTGCGGCGGCGTTTGCGGGCGGGTTGCGGGCGGCGTGTCGGGCGGCGTTCGCGGCGGCGTTTCGGGCGGCGCTGGCGGTATTGGCGTTTGCGGGCGCGTTTGCGGCGGAGTTTTGCGCGGCGTTGGCGTATTTGTTTTGCGGCGTTTGCGGGCGGCGTTTGCGGTCCGCGTTTGCGGGTGGCGTTTCCGACTGGCGTTTGCGGGCGGCGTTTGCGGGCGGCGTTGGCGGCATTTGGCGTTTGCGGGCGGTGTTTGCGGGCGGCGTTTGCGGGCGGCGTTAACGGTATTGGTGTTTGCGGGCGGCGTTTGCGGGCAGCGTAGTTGCGGGCCACGTTTGCGGGTGGCGTTTGCGGGCGGCGTTCGTAGGCGGCGTTTGCGGGCGGCGTTTGCGGGCGGCGTTTGCGGGCGGCGTTTGCGGGTGGCGTTTGAGGGCGGCGGCGTTTGCGGTTGGCTTTCGCGGGCGGCGATTGCAGGCGTTTTTTATTCGTTTGCGGGCGGAGTTGGCGGGCAACAGAAAAAAAACTTCGGTCCGGCGATGCACCAAAGCATTGCCCCGTGTATAATTTTGAAAGGTCAATGGTTAGTGGCGACGCCATTAGGTTTATTTGTGTCTTTTCTAGTTTTTACGTGACTAAATCTGAAGCGAACAATAGACAATGACCTGTAGAACTCTGTTGTTTTGTTGTTGCACATATTGGGTAAAATATTTTCCTTGATCCTTTCTAATATTTAAGGAACTAGAAGTGAAAAATAGGATCTTTCACCTCATCAACTGTTACCCCGTTAACCAAAATACATTTAGGAAAAAAGAGCTGTGTGACTTTAATTTCGTTGGCAGCATCAGTGACGACAATATTCAAGAAACTAAATATTATATGTTAAGCGACAAAAGAATAATTCAACCATATATAACTGGAGTAACTAGATTGGTACACAAACAATTTTCTGCTCGTCATAAGGGTACAACTTGGTGGCTGGATGACGGATGTGAAGATAATTCCCACGTGCCACACGAATGGACCAGTTGCAGGTTACCTAGCCCCTGTTTTTATGTAATTGTAATTGAATTGCAATTTTAATAGAAAGATATTTCTATAGATTGTCAATTTAAATATAAATTCCCCTGAATTATCAGGATTTTAAGTTAATTAAGTATATTTACGTAAATTTATAGTTCTGCTTCTCTGATTGGTTCGTGACGCAACTCTAGCAACAGTTCAGGTCCGAATGATACCTGATTAGTTTGAGCAGTCGGTTGACACATTCGAATTTGTAAAAATAGAGGTTCAATCGCAAAATTCAGTATCACGTTAATTCGCGTGAAAATCAAGAGCACGTTATATGGATTATTCAAGCAGATAATCGGTCTCATATTGAAATCATGCAACCTTACTAAACAAACACAAAAACTAAAAATTTGGAAATTTTACCTTGTAACCAATATCAGTAATCTACGGGCAGCTCAAAGGCATTTTAACGGAGTTGCTACAGCCAAACGGAATCCCAAGGATGATCTAGATCTTCTTTCCATACAAGCGTTCTGACCCGGCAGACGCATAATTTCAAGACACTCGCAGTTGAGGGCTACGATCGCATTTCGAGATACGTGTTTCTGGGTCAGTGTTTCAGTGAGGGCAGCATCTGGATTTAGCCTCACTTAACAGCTTCCTGTGGAAGGTAACTTAAACGATAATAGGTGTTTAAGAAGAATCTCCAGACCAGGAAAGCAAACTAAAGACTAGCCGTGGGAACTGCAGCGCAGACCATCCCTGGCACGGCATAAGGCAGCTTGGTGTAGTGAAGGTGGAGGGCAGAGCTGTGCCTCAGCCGAAACGTGAGCCTATCTCGACATAGTGCTCTAGAGATATTTAATGGACTGCTTGGGTTGTGAACTTACACAGCGTAATCTCCAATGAATTGCTGAATAGTTTGGTGTGAACAGAAAGTCATAGGAAAGTGTTTAACCATTTAATTTGCCACGGGAAATTTTGGAAATAACATGCTTTTCATAGGAATTGCGCAATATTATTGCTAAATGACGTCACCACATCAAGTGCTTTATAAATAATAAACTGTTACATGCAAAATGCAAATATCTCTCTGAATATTGGTCTGTATGCAAAATGATGTGTATCACGTTGATCAGCACACTTTTCTTATTATTTTACACACATTCACCAAATCAACCTGCAACTTTGTCCATTGAGTCATATTGAAAATGCCGACTAAAATCAGTTTGAAATTTCCTCAAGATTCTTATAGATAAGGTTGCGGATTGAGTCACGTTGACCCCAAAATGAGCCCCGAAGTAGGGGATCTAAGCCAAAGAAGAACACTCAAGGCAAGTAGCACACCTATTGCACACTACATGTCAGTCACTGGAATTAAATACATTATGTTATAAATATATTGTTTTGGTCTACAAAATTAGTTAAAAATGTAAAATTGTTAAGTATTTGAAAAAATGAAGATGACTTATCATTCTACATGTCATAAAACAAAATAATATAATGCATTCTTGAAATATTGTTTATTGATGACTGAGTATTCTTTCGTTCTTTCAATGGGGCCCCACGCAAGGAAACTATCATCGTAGATATAACTTTATTGCACATAATAAATAATTAATGTTTATACAAGACATATGTATGGCAAAATTGCCCTTCTTAAAGGGAGTGTGCCTACTCACATTGGTCATGTGGAGTTGTTGACACTAGTCTGTAGAACATATTTTCCTGACATTTAGCAATGTACTTCATTCCCCCAGAACTCACTTAGTTGCTTGAGATATTCCAAAGTCGCCAATCACATACGTGCAGTAGATTAATTATTAATAGTCGCCAGAGAGCTTTCGCACTAGAAAGCATTGCTCTTAAATTTCAACCGCAACTAATTTTAGCTCTGCCTCAGTGCGCCATTATAGGTAACATCTTCGCTACTCTGTTTTATATGACGAATCGGTTTATGAGTTTCAAACAAAAACAAATGCAAACAGAATATAATGTAAAAAATCAACAAAGTGGGCTCCAGACGTAATTTTATCGTAACAATGGAATAATGCATATTAGCTTCTTACCGTAATAAAAATATATTTGACATTTCAAAAGAGTAGGCACACTCCCTTTAATAAGGTACTTATGTACCGGAAGCTTCTTTCCTCTGTGCATGAAACACAACGGAAATACTGGTCGGATTGTCTACTTGCGACAGTTTTGTCACAGCAGTAGAGGTGAGGCTCTCCGCTTCCCATAAAGGAAGCCGAATAAATGATATAAAACAAGCATAATATATGCTTTTTTGGACTCAATAGATACCTCGTTTTATGCTTATTAGCGTGAAATGCAACGAATTTGGAATCCCAGCCAGAAAACAATGAAAAAATGCTTAGTTTTGCGACCCGAAAAAATGTCGTAGCAGTTGCGTGTTAAAATAAAAGAAGAAGCCATTATAAACATCCCAAATCGAAATTACGTCACATGATGTCGCACACCTGGAAATTCCAGCAGTTGTCAGCGATAACATACCGGTTAGCTGCGGTATTGGCCATTTTGAAAGTGTATATTTATTGTTTTTCTACTCCATACACATTTAATCATCAAAAGTATGTTTTTGATGGGTAGGCTCTTTCTGGCTCTCAACTACCGCTCGGGACACAACCAAACATGACAAGAGCAAGAACAGTTTGAGAAAGCTCTGAGTATTTCTGTAGTGAAGCACATTTCGTTTCCCCAAAGAATGAAGATACTCGGAAAAATGGGCTGCTGTGTTTGGCCAGAAGATTGAGTGTCTGCATTATGTGAACCGTGGCATTCGTGAGCCGCACTTTTTGTCCGATGACTTCTTTGTGAGTCTCAATAATCGCTGCATGGAACGATCACGAAATGACGATGAACATCGTAAGCTGTGTGACATCATGAAAATGTTTTTCGCCCGGCGCTGAAGACTGTTGTGAGATGAGTGTTGTGTTGTTTCTACAGCAGCATGTTGACCACTGGCTGAACTCTTGTTTGTGCTTAGTGAGCCTGTTCCTGGACTCGCAGCCTTCGAAGGAAAGAGCAGGGGCAGGAGCCGCCGGTCATACAGCTGGCAGGGGCCGCCGCGCCACCTCTATCGCCGGAGATGACGTGACGACGAGATTGCGCTGCAGTGGGACAAACGATATTACAGCATTTCAACATTGCGGGCAAGGAGTGATGCTCTCAGCACTGTTGTTGCCAGACTGACCACAAACAGCCACATGGTGGTCGGTGGAGCGGCGAATCGCGCCTCCGTGGCCAGCGCGCGGAGCGGCGCGGCAGCGCCCAAGGCGCGCCCGGTGACGAGGGAGCTCAGAGAGCGGTGGTGCCTGTGATGTGACCGTAGACGGTGCCGACTTACCGGCTCGGCTTGCTACTTACAGCAGCAAAACGATGCATCGCTACAGTATGACGCCCCGGGACGGCCAGCTGCCTGCGATTTCGCCCACCGATGGTTTGTTCCAACATGTGTGCCTTGACATGCCGGCAGACCTTGCGAATGGGACGACGCCGGGCCAGGCCCGTGCCACGACCGGAGGAGCGTGGCATGCAAGAAGAGTGTGGATGCGACGTTGTGGGACAAAAATACGCTCTACTGACGCGTCACGGTTGTCCTTGAACATATCCAACTGTGCTTAGAACGAAGTGAAGAGTTTTTATATGTTCCTTGATCAGGGGCGGATCCAGGATTTTTTAGGAGGGGGGCCGCAGGCCAATTTAGGGGCGCCTTG